>CAXITT010000065.1:1081541-1096934 GCA_964033795.1 Lymnaea stagnalis
CTTAAGTAGGCCAACCCCAGCAACCTCCTAAAGGTAACTGCGGGACCCCAATGTCAGAAATAGCCCCCCCCCCCACCCCAAAACCCCCCCCCCCCCCCCCCCATCTCCATGCCACCTGATCGTTATTTAGCTTGATCAGCAGTCAACACAGGGGTCAATTCCTTCTTTTAATGGACACGCGTGTGGTAGCACGAGACCCCCGCTACCCCCCTCACCCGTCCCTATTCAAACGACGCACATCAGACGAGCTTGAAAGAAGAGACTTCTAGTTCCCTGACGCGACTGAAAGAAGAGAACCCTAGTTCCCTGACGAGACTGAAGACCGCACAAATTTGGCTTTTTTTTTTTTTTTCAAACCAACGGGAGACTATTTCCTATTTGTAATAATTTATTTCCTTCGTGGAGAAATCACATCAAATATCAGTATTGTTGTTTAACCTTGTCATACTGAGTAATCAAAATCTGCACTGTTAACTTAATGAAAGAGGAGGTCCTGTCAGAATATAATTAAGTTCTGATGACGGTTCTCAAATTATCTCATCGCATGAACGTCATGGTGTGGTTTGACCCTATTTATTTATTTTTGTTATTAAAAAAAATAAAAAAAATATAAGAATATCTCAGCCGGACCACCCACCTATACCTTGTGTGCTGACGGCATTGCTGCAGGGGGGCTCTCCTCGAAATAGTATTATAGAATGATAAGTAAACTCTCCAAGCATTGACAACGTATTTGTGTCATCTAAAAGTTAGCGTCTTTTTGTCCAATGGTTATCACTGGTTATCTTTGGCTCCCCTGCACCTCACGCACCCCGTAGTACTTAAAAACAGATATGAGAACTCATAGAAAAGATTTTTTTTTACAAACTTATGCAGTGATCTACATCAGTGGTTCTCAGCCTTCCTAATGCCGCGACCCCTTTATACAGTTTCCTCATGTGGTGGTGACCCCACCCTCAACCATAAAACATTTTGTTTTTGGCCATTTCCTAAATATGTGTTCTCCGATGGTCTTAGGTGACCCCTGGGTAAGGGTCGTTCGACCCCCCCCACCCCAAAACAAGTTAAGAACCCTTAATCCACTCTTGTTACGGCGACTTTCAAATTTGCACTTGGTCTTCACCATCACACGACTGATCACCGAGCCTCAGAGTTTCTACATATTGATATTGGAATGTGGCTGGCGTCAAATTCAGTATCAAATCATTGCAAAATCTGAAAAGATTCTGTACTGCCACAATTTACAGCAGCTTTTCATCGGGTCATGTTCAGTGATACACTACCGGTAACACAAAAAATGTCCCACAAACAATATGTCTGCGAGGATAGTTTTAAACTCCAATTTCCGTAAGTACACATCTACACTATCACATTATGAATGAATTAATTTCCGTAAGTACACGTCTACACTATCACATTATGAATGAATTAAAATTATCTTGAAAACACATAGTGACAGCAAATTTCGAAATAGAGTAAATGGAAAATAGAGATAAATTCATATTTGGGGCCGTCCATAAAGTACGTCACGCTATTTTTGACCATTTTTACCCCCCCCTCCCCCCTGTCACAAACTGTCACAAATCTTGGAACCCCCTCCCCCCTTCCCCCTTAAAGTACGCCACACTTTCGAACAATTTTTTTTACTTAACACCTAATTAAAATTTAATCTAGAACACACTTCACTATTAAACTGTATTAAAATATAAAATTTCCACTTAAAAGAACTATCACATTATTAAAATTACTTTATAGTAGAATAGTTAATTGTCAACAGTTGTCACAGTTATTCATTGAAGCAGTAACTCAATCTAGATTGAGTTTGAAAAAAAATATTGCAAAATTTCACCGATTATGCGATCTTTTTACACAGGTTAGGAAGTGAATTAGCGAATTTTGACCTCACCCAGTGATTAAATAATAAAAAGGAAACAAAATAATTTGAATAAAAAAAGACTAGATTTACAAATTATGTGACAAACACTTGTGGTATATTGAATCTGTTTATTATGGGCCTGTGAAATATGTTTAATTAAAATAATATTCACTGGACATCATACATCCATGGTGAAGGGAAGTGTCATCCATAGTTACGACTGGCATCAATCTTTCACCATCATCGTTTCCTGGAAGGATTATTGCAGACAGATCAACTTCATCCTCATCTAGCCGCTCAACATCCTCTGAATGTGCATTTTCTCTTCTGGCAATAACTGCCATGAGTTCTCTTTGCCTTCTAGCAGCGATTCTCAAAGGACTGATGCGTTTTATCTGAGATGATTCTGGAACATTTTGGGTTGGCACATTCTCCCGAGCCCGAGCTCTGTGTTGTCCTGCGTGATTCTTCAACATTGTTTGTGAGGCAAATTATAAGTGACATACTTTGCTAATTCGATCAAGTAAGCTGGTCTGCAAAGATGGACAATAAAGATCATATAGTTGTACTTTGAAAACTCCTGTTGATCTCGGCAAGGCTATACATAAAATAAGGCTTCGCAACAGCATACTAGCGCTCCTAGTGAGAGGAATCGTGAACAACACATTCAGGAGATACGCATTTCATGCTATTTTGACATAAAATTAATTTAAAATGTTTCACAAAATTTTTGAAAATTATTTGTAAAGCTATTAAATTCTACTAAATTCTATTTAAAAAATAAAAAATAAATTAGAAATAAAATTTAAAAAAAAATAAATTTGTCACACATGGCCTGACACCCCCTCCCCCCGTCACAAACTGTCATACTTTCTTAGACCCCCTTCCCTACCTCTGGAGCGGACGTACTTTATGGTCGGCCCCATTATGAAAAAAAAGAAGATATTTTAAAAAGGTGTATATATTTTTGTTTTATTTAATGAAATTTGGCGTTTGATAATGTGATAAGCGGAAGCGATGAAAAGTAATATAAAACTTTTAAAATTTAGTCTAGTCCAGGGGTCTCCAAACTTTTCAGCCCTAGGGCCGCATTAACTATCAAACGGCAGTTCGGGGGCCGTATGTACACTCGAGGTCAAAAAAAAAAAGAATCAAAATACGGATGTTGTTTCTAATTATTTATGTATTATTATTTCATTCAGTTATTGTTTAATAACACATTGATACACGACACATGAACACCGAATTAGTATTAGGATGAATGGTGAAATTGTTTCCTGGATGCCAAAATAGCAGTGATCAGCAGACATTTCTGGATTTAGATTTGTTGTCCCTAACAGTGACCTGAGATGATTATCGGACACATTTGTTCTCAAATGGGAGTCGCTTAGTCAATTATTTTGTCACGTGATGTGAGTAAAAACGAGTAAGATTTCCGGTAAACTGTATACAACACACTAGTGCTTGACAACAGTAGCCCGATACACACTACAACTACACTACATTTCGTCCAATGAAAATTAACAATAAAATAAACAAAGGGGAATGACTCCTGCATCAATATTGAATAAAAACGCAAATGACGTCATGAGCACGCACGGAGCTCACCAACATCCTGCCGATAATAGTATTGATAGTTCCCATCGAATATCGCTCACAAATTTTTCTTGAAGTAACTTTCTTCCTTTAATCATAACTGACGTATATTTATTGTCACATTTATGGATTTCATTTAAAAAACGCATGTATTCCAGAATATTTCGACAGGTAAAATTTTTAATTAACATGACATTGGGGAAGCACTGATGAAGTATCTTTTGTTGTGTGTAGCAGCCTAGTGATGGCTTACTCACATCACGTGACCAAACAAGGAAGTGACTAAGCGACTCCCATTGTTCTTCACTTATTTCGTTCTTGAAAATGTTTGTTCACACAGGCATGTTGTTCCAAAGATTAAATGGTACATTGATGCAAATGTTTTGAAATTTGCAAAGTCTTCCTTGGGCGAACTAGTTAAAAAAAACAATGGTCCTTCTTTTAACTTGTCCCTAAGGAGGTCATTTGCTTGCAACTCAATGACCTCCGGGTGCAGTTCATCTGGGCGACTGGCCACATCTGCTTCAAATGGGTTTTGAAAAAGTCTCACTTCTTCTGCCTTTGAATCCAAGTCAGAAAACCGCTGCTGACACTGCAGCTGGAGGTCTTTGATGATCTCGCAAATAAATGACTTGGGGAACTCCGCTATTGCTTCAGCCATGAAGACCTTGCACTGTTGAAAGTTTGTCAAGTTGTTAGCCCTTGTATTTGTTCCAAAAACCAAGACAAATTTGGATCTGAAGCCTTTAGAAAGGTGTATAGATCAGAAACTAGATTTTCCTCTCCTTGTGGTTTAAGGTTCAGAAAATTTAAATGACTAGTTATGTCTGCAGCAAAGACCAATTTCCAAACCCACTCTTCATCAGACAGTAATGGCTGTGGCTTGCCTTTACTTTCCAGGAAGTCATATATTTCCTTTCTTAACTTAAATACTCTGCTCAGAACTTTCTCACAACTTAGCCATCTTATTGCTGTGTAATATGGTAAATCTTGCCATTCTGTATCTGAATCTGTTAGTCTCTGAACTGTCTATGGTTGAGCCCATGTGACCAAAGTAAATTAACCCTCTTTACCACAGGATTCAGTACGCTGCTAATGTCCACATATTTTTCACACAAAGCTTTCTGCTGAATAATACAGTGCAGGAACATTGGTTGCAGAATTTTGTTTCTCATTATACATCTGCTTCACTTGTCCAACCAAGCCTTTTTTATGCCACTCATGTTCTTTCCATCATCAAAAGTCAGGCAACTGAGGTTAGTCCAGTCCAAGTTATAATCAGCAAATGTTTTTTCAACTCATTGAATATATCCTCTCCTGTAACAGTGTCGTACATGCTATGTAGGGAAGCCAGCGCTTGTGTTATTTTCATGTCTTCATCCACACCTCTAAAGAACACAAGCTTTGAGAGGTGGAACAGCTGTCAAGCGATTCATCCATTTCATTTAAAAATTGGCGAAACTTGCTTGCATTTGTCACTATTTGAGTCACAATGTTTTCACCCATGTCTGCAAAGCTCCGCAAATATATATGGCGTTATATTATCTCATTGACTGTGAACGCAAGTAGAAAAACTAAGCAGCGAATAAGGATTTGCCAAGTCATGGTCGGTTAGCAAACATAACGCACTAGTGCGCGCTTCTATTTTAATTCGGTAAAGACATAACGTCCACGTAAGCGGCGTCTGATCTTGGCAGAATACACGTAAATTTCCGTATTTTTTTTCCGTAGAGAAAAAATGCCTCCGCGGGCCGCATGAGAGGGTCTCGCGGGCCGCAGGACCGTAGTTTGGAGACCCCTGGTCTAGAATATCAGCCACTATTTAATCAATTAGTCTATACAACACAATATTAATCAATTTAATCTATACAAGGCAATATATAATCAATTAAGTCTATATAACCCGCTATATTATCAATTTAGCCTATACAACCAACTATGTAATCAATTTAACATATGTGCAAACAAATATATAATCAATTTAGTCTTTAAAACCCATTATATAATCAATTTAGTCTATACAACCCGCTAAATAATCCACTTAGTTTATACAACCCACTATATAATCAATTTATTCTATGCAAACCAATATATCACCAAATTAGTATATACAGTCTTGTAGCAACAAAACAAAACAGAAGTAGTACCTTACAGAAACATCTTGCAAACCGGAAATAAAGAAACAGCAGACGCACTTTGACTCGTGACGCCGACAATCTGACCACACGGGCTTCCGCCCACCCAACTCACCCTCAACCCCCCCCCCCCCCCCCCCCCCCAAAAAAAAAAAAAAAAAAAAAAAAACTTTCCTTCATTCACCAAAGCTCTTTATCAAAATGCCAGGGGCCCGTCAATCACAACTGACCCGGCCAAAAATCTATCAGTGGCACCCCCCCTACCCCCCTCTCACCCCCGCCCCTTTATTTTATTATTATTTTTTTTTTTAAAGGAGAAAACCACCCAAAGAAACGCTGTAATTCCGAAGGAATCTATAGTTACCTCCCCGCCAATGGGTTCCATTCAGGACTTTTCCCCCCTCGTGAGGAACTGAGAGAAAGGCCGCGATCGGGGGAGGTGGAACCATTTGATTTGATTCTTCTTTTCACAAAGTGACGTGAACTGAATCACACGTTTCCCTTATTTTTCGTCTAATAAGATTAGAGGGTTCTCACCCCCACTTTGAGCCGGGGAGCTACTATTACAGTCTGGGCAGGCTTGTTTGGATGGGTATTTTTTAGTTTAGGATCCATTTACATTTATAGATCTATTCAATTGTATCCATGCGGGCCTTGAATTGTATCCATGCGAGCCTTGAATTGTATCCATGGGGCCCTTGCATTGTATCCATGGGGTCCTTGAATTGTATCCATTGGGGCCATTGCATTGTATCCATGGGTCTCATGAATTTTTTCCATGGGGCCCTTGAATTGTATCCATGGGGCCCTTGAACTCTATTCAATCCAAGTATTATTGAATTTTTATTATTCGTGCGATCCAACTGAACCTATGAAGCGCTTGAATTACTTAGAAGCCCGAGGCGTATGGCTCCCACCAGGAAGACGCCACTGCATAGCCGTGTAGCGTTTTGCAGAATTTGATAATGGATACGAGGATTATGACATATGTTTATGGATGCGTGTCTAAACATTGACATATCCATGTTTAGCAAAAGGACAATGAAATGAATCAACCAGAGGCCGGCCGTCCAGCTCCACGTAATACCTTGTTTGTTTTGTTTGTTGTTGTGTTTGGTGGTGTCTTCGATCATTGTGTCTCCAATTCAAAATTGGTTCGTACTTTAAATTCAACACGTCCTGTGGTAGCCGCAATTGTTGACGTGTGATTTCAACCCAGCAGCTACTTATTTTGAAAGAGACCAAAAAAAAATATATTAAAAATATATCTATGAGCGTTGGATGGAAAAAAAAGGGGGGGGGGGCGCCATCACCTTTGGAGAACAGTGTGTGACTGAACGCGGTCAATTTTCATTTGACACAGATGACTGCCAGTGAGATATCTAGTAGGCGTCCAGTGACTTATTTTGAAAGAGACCAAAAAAAAAATATATTAAAAATATATCTATGAGCGTTGGATGGAAAAAAAAGGGGGGGGGGGGGCGCCATCACCTTTGGAGAACAGTGTGTGACTGAACGCGGTCAATTTTCATTTGACACAGATGACTGCCAGTGAGATATCTAGTAGGCGTCCAGTGTTTACCATACGTCATGAGTGAAAGTTACCCCACATCGAGGCTAGAACATTGCCCACATGCGAGAGACCTCACTTGCCCCCCCCCACACTCACACACATACCACACACACACACACACGCACACACATTCACACAAAGAATAAACAAACGCGATCTCTGTACTTGTATCTCTATACTTGTATCTCTATACTTGTATCTATGTACTTGTATCTCTGTACTGTCTTATTAAGGCCATTAATTTGAAATATAAAACTTAAAATATTTGCCAAGCTGGAGAGATTTTTGTATTGATTTTAGAGGTTTATTTAAGGTATAGCCTAATTTTTATACGGACACTCCTATAACGTTTAGTCAATGCATAAGAGGGTACGGTTTTCTTGACCACTAAGGTCATCAAGCTTTTCCCATTCTTTTTTCCCAAATGATACAGTTGAAGTGTGTATGGAGAATGCTTTTTTTAAAGATAACAATAATTAGATGAGTTTGATGCACACGCCATTTGAAGGTGTAATTTATCATTCAAAATCAAAACATATAATTCTCTACGTAACAAGATCAAATCTAAAAATAATGTCCATGAATAAAATTCCCGGTAACTGCGGTAAATTAGATACTTAAAAATACCGCAGGTGCGCTTATTGCGTAAAAGCTTCTTTTGTTTTGCGAAAATAGTCAAAATTTAAATATGGTGTTATAAATCTGCGATAGAAAAAAATGTTGGGGAAATGAGAGAAATATAAAATTAATAATATCGATCTCGTGCAGCGGGCACTAATTGGGATTCTTATACAGTGCGTTATTTGAGAGCATGCAATTTCAAGTAACTTTAGTAGATGAGAAATTCACGCATTGCCTCGCCTTTGTCTTTGGGGAATTTTATTTAGTGAAACCAACGCTTAGTTAAATCGTTATAGAATTACGTATTTTGATTTTATATGAATGTCAGAGTAAACAATAAGATTGAAATTTCGTTTTTATTAACAATCTCTCTATTACTATTATCAATTTTCAAACGTATTGATTAGGAAAACCTTGATGATCGAAAAAAAAATTAATTGAGGAGTTTTCTTAATTGCAAAATAAAAATATAATTTATATTAATAGCTCAAATAACTCCAAACAATATCAAATTCAAATTTTCCATTTAACCAATAAAAATAACTAGAATAAATGACCCGATGTTATCGGGATAATAATGGTAGGTCCTTTGCGATAATTTCTACTTGCTATTGCAAAAAGTCATCCAAATTCATAACTTTTATAATGTAATGATATTTACGTTTCTAACAACATTAAGTTTTGAGAAGTGTTTATCTGCTTTATATGATACGCGTTCCCTACACCCTTTCACGCTCCTAAACTACTTTTCCCCCTCTAAATATGACCTAAAATTACCCAGTCTAAGTTATCACTAATTATATCACTTTTGTCACTAAAGAAGTTAATTGAGGGACAATTACTATGCTTGAGCAATACTTAACATTTACCCCTTTTCTTGCCCGAATTACAACTTTTTTCTCTTAAAATTTAAAAAAAAAATAATAATTTTAAATTTACAACAAAAACTCTATATTTGACATAAATATATTTTGTATTACACGAATTCGATAAATATTGATATCTTTAGCAAAAATGTAAATATATTTTTGCCTTTTTTTAAATTATACATTATCAGAAAATCGTAAAACAAAGAATCTTTTATCTAAGAAGAATCTCGCAACTGTTCTTCACGCCTATATCAGAGTTGACTGTCTTTTAAAAGAATTAAATTGTTAATCTCATAAAAATACACACCTCTTTACTTTTTGAAAAGTAACAACAAAAATATATTTTTTATATTTTTTAAAAAGAAAATATTCACCCATCTTCATTTGTCAAAATTTAATTTTCAAGTGTGTAAAATGATTGGGTTTTGATATTCATGGATATACTTATATAAATGTACCCAAGATTTGTTAACACCGTTAATTTTCTTAATTTGTAAACATATGTTTATTTGTAAAAAGAGAATTCAACATCTCTTTTTTCACAAATGTTATATATACCATAGGATTTAAATATTTTGGCATCCACGTAAAAATGTACACATCCCTTTTCCTATCTCCGATATGTATGTACCCAAGAAGGTTAATTATTAATCAAATTAATTCCTTTATTTTGGGATGTATCGTGTATTGCCTTGGACAAAATGAACTTACCAATATATTGTAATACCAATAATGTAACATATTTTTTTTTCACAAATGTAATACCATAGGAGTTAACTCTGTTATCATCCATGTAAGAATTTACACATCTTATTTTCTACGTCCGACATGTATTTACCCAAGAAAATTAATTATTATTCAAATTAATTCCTTTATTTTGAGACTTATCTTGTGCTGCCTTGAGCAAAATGAACATATACATATTTGTAAACAGAGAATGAAACATCTCTTTTTTCACAATTGTAATACAATAGGATTTAAATATATTGTCATCCATGTAAACATGTACACATCCTATTTCCTACCTCCATTATGAATGTACCCAACAAGGTTAATTATTAATCAAATTAATTCCTTTATTTTGAGACGTATCTTGTGCTGCCTGGGGCAAGGTGACCAACCCCTCCCCCACCCACATTTAGATAAATTTAGAAAATCTTCCACCGGATTGTAGTCCCTTCCATACCCAAACTAACATATTTGCACTTCATATGGTTCGTTCTTATTTGTATGAGTTATAAGTGGATTAGTGAATGCACTTTGGCTATGGGGTTGCGCTGCACTGATTGACTTAAACCGCATTTTCTTATTAGAATTATATTTAAAGGTTAGTTTTTATTACATTATAAATTTAATAAAAGCATAATTTTGGAATACAAAAATTCAAAACTTTTTAAATGTAAAAATATAAAAAGCAAAAATGTGTGTGTGTTTTATTTTAACAATTTAAAAAGCAATCAATTGTATTTATTAATTTTACTTTTAAGAAGGGAAAATACAGTATCAGTTTTGTCAGATGCGGTTATTAAATTTAAATAAACCTAAGAGTTTTGGCGAAAAAAGTGCTGAGGGGAAATAAATGAATATTGCGTGAAAATTGGTATATAGAATAATGTATATATATATATATATATATATAACCATTTATACACATTCTGATATATTATGTCCTAAATATATCAATAGCTGTGAAAATGCCGTTAATTTTCTTGAGGATACGATACACCAAACCCCTATTTGCAAAAGAAATGTTATCTGTTTTTTTGCATCCGTCTGTCAAAGTGTGACGATGCTGTAGACTTCGCAGGACGAAATCACGGGATAAAATGGTTCTCTAGACAGCGAATCGACTCCGGCAACGCATCTGGATAACCCAAGGGTACATCCTGAATGGATGATACAGCTTGGCACCAGTAGCATCGCAGGAATTTCCGTTGTGTCAATGCCATGCTGCCAACGACACTCCGTCTCCGGGTGGAGTTCTTAGTTTTCATCCTTTCGGATGATTTAACGAGTCCCGTCCACGCTGGGTGCTGCGAATGTTTTTGACTACGTTTAGACCGCTCGGCCATATGGCATACCATTTAAGTACATACGAAAAAGCTGGATTTATTTTTAGATGTGCTGACTTCACGATGGCGTATAGACAGGGGCGCAGTAGTTCTTCCATTATAACTCCGGCAACATCGGGTCATATTTTCTAATGAGAACACAATACTGCGTCACGAATTCTTACTTTAACAAACTCGACAGCCATAAAAGGTGGACGACCTGTCGGCATTGCACAATGCACCATGGCCTCCGAAACGATGACTCGCCTGCTGACCGTGTGCCCCAAGCTTGACGTTGGGGAGACCAGGGCTGCGGCAGCCAAGCAGATGGTGCAGCCTCAAGATGGTGCAGCCAAGCAAAAGGTACAGCCAAGCAGAAGGCTCAGCCAAGCAGATGGGGCAGCCAAGCAGATGATACAGCCAAGCAGAAGATGCAGCCAAGCAGAAGGCTCAGCCAAGCAGATGGGGCAGCCAAGCAGATGATACAGCCAAGCAGATGGTACAGCCAAGCAGAAGTGCAGCCAAGCAGATGGTACAGCCAGCAGAAGGTACAGCCAAGCAGGAGGTACAGCCAAGCAGCCAAGCAGATGGGGCAGCCAAGCGGAGGATACAGCCAAGCAGAAGATGCAGCCAAGCAGAAGGCTCAGCCAAGCAGATGGGGCAGCCAAGCAGATGATACAGCCAAGCAGATGGTACAGCAAAGCAGAAGTGCAGCCAAGCAGATGGTACAGCCAGCAGAAGGTACAGCCAAGCAGAAGGTACAGCCAAGCAGAAGATGCAGCCAAGAAGAAGGCACAGCCAAGCAGATGGGGCAGCCAAGCAGATGGGGCAGCCAAGCAGATGGTGCAGCCAAGCAGATTGTACAGCCAAGCAAACGGTACAGCCAAGCAAACGGTACAGCCAAGCAGATGGTGTAGCCAAGCAGATGGTGTAGCCAAGCAGAATGTACAGCCAAGCAAAAGGTACAGCCAAGCAGAAGGTGCAGCCAAGCAGGTGATACAGCCAAGTACAAGGTGCTGATGGTGTTGGTTGCCAAAAGGATTAGCCGGGCCTTAAAGAGTGTCATCCATAATATGAAGACAACAAACTAAATTCACCCAAACATATACATATCGCTCCTTCTTAAATCGTATTTGTTAAGTGCACCTCATTTGGTCTTTTTTTTTAAATCTTAACAGTACTAAATGGTGCGCTCCAATCACCAGACAACCGGACGTGCACCGAGCCCGTGGGAGGAAAAGAACATTCCCGAGTTAAATTGCTTTGAGAAGGACGGACATCAAGTCTAGATGGCCAGCAGATTTCTTCTCACCTCGAGAAATTCAATTTGATCCCGATATGTGCTTGTAGCTTGTCCCTCTATGTACCAGGAGACTTGAAATAAATGGACGACTGCGGAAATTCCCAATTTTTTCGTTTCAGGGAAGGCAGTGGGTTTTTTCAAAATCTTGCACTTATTCGTCTATCGGCGATTTATTGATTCAAATGGCTTTTTTTTTTACGCTATAGCCGTAACCGACTTCATAGATGAGAATTTCTGACTAGGTTTTAAGTTATACATTTCTTATTTTATTTTTCTTAATAACTTTGCACATCACTGTTAGAAACATCTTCATGCAAAAGGATGCTTTTATTCATGCATTTATTTTGGAACACGTTTCAAAATTTTAATTTAAACATCGCTTTTGTAAAAAAAGTTATCTTACAATTAAAAACAGTTTCATTTTCATACACTAGAAGGGGTGCACATTGTATTTCTTCTCTCAATGTAAACTTTCAAATTAATTCATATGAGCTGGGGAAACAACGAAATGCTTTTAGACATTACACCCCACCCCCCCCCCCTTTTTACGATTCGCGACTTTTTTTTTATTTTTCTATTTCAACGTTCGGGAAAACTTTTATAGTTGGAGCCTCTTTATCGGTTCCCAAAAAGTCTTATTATAAAAGTTGTGTTGCCGATATTTAACAAGAGGGAAACAATCTGAGGGAAGGAAGCCTAAGCCAATGACGATCGNAAATTAATTCATATTAGCTGGGGAAACAACGAAATGCTTTTAGACATTACACCCCACCCCCCCCCCCCTTTTTACGATTCGCGACTTTTTTTTTATTTTTCTATTTCAACGTTCGGGAAAACTTTTATAGTTGGAGCCTCTTTATCGGTTCCCAAAAAGTCTTATTATAAAAGTTGTGTTGCCGATATTTAACAAGAGGGAAACAATCTGAGGGAAGGAAGCCTAAGCCAATGACGATCGTTCTGAGACTAGCGGCCAGCTACCCCTTCTCAGAGCGCCATCCGGCGATCTGAAAAATGTATAGCTATTCGAAATGGGGATAGTTCCGATCAGCGGCTCTCAAACCTTGCACAGGGGTAGACTAGGACCGTCGGAAAATGCGTATTTGTGAAGTAGCTATAAAGACAGTCTTTTAGACTGCCCCATTTCTCTATATTTTATACACCAGCCTAGGCCGAATGTGTTTTTAGAATGTCCCATTTCTCTATATTTTATACACCAGCCTAGGCCGAATGTGTCTTTTAGACTGTCCCATTTCACTATATTTTATACACCAGCCTAGGCCGAATGTGTCTTTTAGACTATCCCATTTCTCTATATTTTATACACCAGCCTAGGCCGAATGTGTTTTTTAGACTGCCCCATTTCTCTATATTTTATACACCAGCCTAGGCCGAATGTGTTTTTTAGACTGCCCCATTTCTCTATATTTTATACACCAGCCTAGGCCGAATGTGTCTTTTAGACTGTCCCATTTCTCTATATTTTATACACCAGCCTAGGCCGAATGTGTTTTTTAGACTGCCCCATTTCTCTATATTTTATACACCAGCCTAGGCCGAATGTGTCTTTTAGACTGTCCCATTTCTCTATATTTTATACACCAGCCTAGGCCGAATGTGTTTTTTAGACTGCCCCATTTCTCTATATTTTATACACCAGCCTAGGCCGAATGTGTCTTTTAGACTGTCCCATTTCTCTATATTTTATACACCAGCCTAGGCCGAATGTGTCTTTTAGACTGTCCCATTTCTCTATATTTTATACACCAGCCTAGGCCGAATTTTTTTTTTAGACTGCCCCATTTCTCTATATTTTATAAACCAGCCTAGGCCAAATGTATCTTTTAGACTGCCCCTTTTCTCTATATTTTATACACCAGCCTAGGCCAAATGTATCTTTTAGACTGCCCCATTTCTCTATATTTTATACACCAGCCTAGGACGAATGTATCTTTTAGACTGTCCCATTTCTCTATACTTTATACACCGGTCTGTCTCGTTCCTTAATCACTTTGGTAAAAATCTGTGTTAAACATGTAAATCATATAAATTAACTGACTTTTTTTTCACCCTTAACAACACTTGTGACGTCATTATCCCCTACACTGCAGTGCCGGCAATTATCTAAATGGACACATGAAGCCGTCCAGTCTGAGCCGGTGCTGCCACACTTAAGGCCCAAGAGTTCTGTGACGAAAGAACCGAAAAAACAACACTAAAAAAAAAAAAATAAAAAAACCAAGTCACAGAAGAGTTGTGGTTTTGTTAATTGTCATTGACGTCACAAGACCGTGGTTTTTTTTCTTGCGAATAACTGACTGTTATTTTCAGGGTTGATGTCAGTGACTGAGATTGTGTTGTCGAAGTCAATGATTTAAAATTTCCTGATCTCAAAAAAATAATAATAATAATAATGAACATAACAATAATGTTGATGAAACATTTATTTATGAACTGGCATTTTTTTTTCAAACTACTAACTAACACTCATTCTTGGAAAGGGGGGGGGGGAGGCCTAAGCTTTCGCTGCTTAAGGCCCCGACTTGTTAATTGGCTATCAGCTACTTCTGTTTATTAATTTTTTTTTTAACTGGGTTTTTTTTTTCAAACTGCTAACTAACCCTCTTTTTTGGGAAGGGGGGGGGGGGGAGGCCTAAGCTTTCGCTGCTTAAGGCCCCGACTTGTTAATTGGCTATCAGCTACTTCTGTTTATTAGTTTATAGCAATATTCTAATGTCCAACAGCCTTTACACCGCAGATTTATTTCACCAATTTTTTTCAGAAAAACAAAAGAAAATATCACACACCAAATGCGATGTCTTTTGTTTAAGAATCTCATTTAGCGAAGTTATGGGGAATTTTATTTCGTTAAATCAGTGTCTTCATGTTTGCGTCATCTTCCCTTTAAATGAAGTAAAAACTCATTTTTATGGGTTTGGGTGAACATTTAATAGAACGCATTGTCATTAGCAAGGAGTCAATCTGCCAAGTTTCAGCGCGATTGTTTGACGGGTAGTGGGTACATTAGGCTTCCGATGATTTTTGCCACATGCCAAGCCAGAAAGAAACACACGAACAAAATCGAAGTTAATCTAAAGGATTCTTCTTTCGACTTCCTATTTTCCTTAATGAACTCACGGAGAATCACGCTGACAACGGAAATCTCAAGGGATTGGTGTTCCTATTTTTAAATAACAATGAGAGAGGTGTGTCAGGACACGTCAGGTTTGCAGGCGGACGCAGACGTAGTGACCCCTGAATGACACATTTCTTCACAACCGTACGGAATTATTAAATTCATTTATTTTCATACTTTTTTTTAAAAGGGTTTTTTTTTTTTTTTTTTTTTTTTTTTTTTTTTTTTTTTTTTTT
>CAXITT010000065.1:1100459-1113459 GCA_964033795.1 Lymnaea stagnalis
CCCCCCCCCCCCCGACCTGACTGTGGGGAAAGGTTTGTTTACATTAGAAATGCGTTCCATTTGTTATTAAAATGTTCAATATGTTACTCAATTTCTAGATTTTCTTTCCTAGAACGTTCGGATTTAATTTAATATAGCCTGCCAGTTTTCTTAGCCGATAGACTTACGAAGACTTACCAAGCGATAGACTTGGCGAGACTTATAGACAGACATGCGAGACGCTTATATTACTGTATTTATAAATTAGTATTTCTATTTTCAGGCGTGTACCTTCTGTAAATTGATACATATTTTGCTGTTGTTCTCAACGAAGTATGTTTATAGAAATTTATAATTAAATTATATTTCAGTATCGCTTGATTTGGTATAGTTTTTATTCGCACACTGTTAGAGCTGTCTTTTGTTTATGTATTGCTTCGCCTAACAGCCAACAACTCACACATAACAACAACCCCAACATAACATGATATATATATATATATATATATATATGGACGCACAACCTCTGTGAGATACTACGCAACCCGATGTTATAGTAGGTCTCTTGCTCATCTCTTCCGTCACCCGATGCTGACCAGGGACTCCGTGGGTAGTTGATTTCTTGGCTTCGCAAATGGATCGATCCTAACACTCAAGGGGAAATCACTGTGACAATTTTTTTTTTCCAGCTAGAGTAGCTTCTAAAACGACCCTTTGATTTCCCATGATAAGATTTTCAATGGTCTGACAGGGCCTCTCATGTTCTAGAACCACCGCTTTATAAATTCAGATAATGTCGACGGGCAATTTTAAACCAATTCAATGTTGACATACTTCCTTTACGATGATGTCAATTAATCATCCTCTTCAGTAATTTTTACTCTGAAATGGCCCATGAAGGGAAACACTCATTGCTATCACCAAGAGGAGCTTTTTGTGTCCATCGGCGCGGAAACTCAAAAGGTCTTTAGGTCATTACAAAATGCTCAATTAATTCGAGCTAAAGGAAATTTGAAACTGGTTTTCAAAGAAAATACATATCTCCTTCATCGTTTGTATTATTTTGTTACTTTTTTTAAAAAAACATAATTTGTTCGATTTACCACCAAAAAAAAAATTGATTTTGCGCTCCCATTTCAGCCTAAAGTAGACCGATTTGAATCTTTTCTAAAACTAAAAGGGAAGTCATGTTGTCTGAGAAGGGAAGTCATCTGATGTCATGTTGTCTGAGAAGGGAAGTCATCTGATATCATGTTGTCTGAGAAGGGAAGCTATCTGATAACATGTTGTCTGAGAAGGGAAGTTATCTGATAACATGTTGTCTGAGAAGGGAAGTCATCTGATATCATATTGTCTGAGAAGGGAAGGCATCTGATGCCATATTGTCTGAGAAGGTAAGTCATCTGATATCATGTTGTCTGAGAAGGGAAGTTGTCTGATATCATGTTGTCTGAGAAGGGAAGTCATCTGTTATCATGTTGTCTGAGAAGGGAAGTCATCTGATATCATGTTGTCTGAGAAGGGAAGTCATCTGATATCATGTTGTCTGAGAAGGGAAGGCATCTGATGCCATATTGTCTGAGAAGGGAAGTCATCTGATATCATGTTGTCTGAGAAGGGAAGGCATCTGATGCCATATTGTCTGAGAAGGGAAGTCATCTGATATCATGTTGTCTGAGAAGGGAAGTTATCTGATATCATGTTGTCTGAGAAGGCAAGTCATCCGATGTCATGTTGTCTGAGAAGGGAAGGCATCTGATGCCATGTTGTCTGAGAAGGGAAGTCGTCAGATGTCATGTTGTCTGAGAAGGGAAGTCATCTGATGTCATTTTGGCTCGGAAGCTAAATGATAAATACAAAAATCTTAGAATTTTTAATGGAAAAGAAAAAAATGTAAGATGAATTAAATTTATCGGAAAGTACCCTCTGGTATGGTTTATTAGGTCAAAGCCAAGACGCGGGAGTGGGCGGTGGATTACTTGCAAAACACATCCCCTGTGGATCACGCCACCGAATACAGGCACGTAGCTATCGTAACCAAGAACTCGTTAGCACACACATACCACTAGTTCCAGAAGGAACTCTTCGCTTCACTCGCTTCCTCCTTATATGTGGAGGTAATAGAAACCTATCAGCTGTCATACTGCGTAACCGTTCTCTCAAGTTAAGATTCATCGCACCCGGAGGGTAAAAAAAAAAAAAAAGTCTCAAGAAATCTCGACCAGATTTGATAAGAGTAATGTTTCCATTAACTAATAGACTATGTCATACTGCGTAACCGTTCTCTCAAGTTAAGATTCATCGCACCCGGAGGGTAAAAAAAAAAAAAAGTCTCAAGAAATCTCGACCAGATTTGATAAGAGTAATGTTTCCATTAACTAATAGACTTGGATGTTTGTGCAAGAACTCAGATATCTGTTGAGTGTACGTCTAGGATTCGGACTGCCCCCCCCCTTGTATCCGCTGTATCCGGACGCACCATAACGATTGGCTTATCCAATGTCTGGGCCAGGTCTTTTTTTTAATGAAAATTATAATCTCTTTTTTTTCTAAATGTATGTTCATTTATTGGCATTGTACGCAAATGGCGTTCACGCGACCAACCCTTTTCCCATGATTTTTTTTTTTTTGCAAACCAACTCCATCGAACTTTTTGTTTCATGTCATTGGGAGAAGTGATAGTGATCTATGTTACTTACAGAGAGCTCACATTACGTACGTGATCAATTTGTAGCAGGTATATAATCAGAGAAAACATTAAATCAGTCCAGCACATTTTATTTTTGTAATTAAAAGTGTTAAGTTTTGTTATTGTTGATGTTGTTGTTGTTTTTGTTGTTGTTGAGGTTGATGTTGTTTTTGCTGCTGCTGTTGCTGCTGCTGCTGTTGGTGTTGCTGGTGGTGGTGTTTTTGTTGTTGTTTTCCCATTTATAATCGTGGATCATTTAGAAAGCATTTGGATCTGTAAATACGTATGTGAGCTGCACATACGGTCGTTAATGTCCTTTGTTAATACGTATGTGAGCTGTGCTGCCCATACGATCGTTAAGTCCTTTATAAATACGTATGTGAGCTGCACATACGGTCGTTATGTCCTTTGTAAATACGCATGTGAGCTTCTCATTCGGTCTTTATGTTTTCCAAAAAGAATTTTCGTTTAAATAAAGGTATTTTGAAGAACAATTTTTAAAATTTTTCTTTTTTTTTGTGTGTGTTTGTGGATAAATGAAGATTGATGCGTAACTTCAACAGCCGTCGTGATCACCCCTTTCTATTATCGACAATGCTATTTTTAGAACAAGTCAAGCCTTTTGTTCAATAAACCACCCTGACCCCTGACCTCAAGCTCCACATTCCACCCTCCCTTCTTTAACGTTTATTATTGTTGTTTTTTTTTAAATCCAACCAACTCCTGTTGTTTGTTGACCCCATTCTTTACGTTACCTCCCCGTGTCTGCCTCGACCCCTTCCTTCAGCCACCTCACCGTGTGGCATCGTTTCCTCTCACCCACTCCCTCCTCACTCAGCAACCTCACCGTGTGGCATCGTTTCATCTCACCCACTCCCTCCTCCCTCAGCCACCTCACCGTGTGGCATCGTTTCCTCTCACCCACTCCCTCCTCACTCAGCCACCTCACCATGTGGCATCGTTTCCTCTCACCCACTCCCTCCTCCCTCAGCCACCTCACCGTGTGGCATCGTTTCCTCTCACCCACTCCCTCCTCCTCCCTCCCCCACCTACCGTGTGGCATCGTTTCCCCTCTCCCACTCCCTCCTCACTCCCCCACCTCCCCGTGTGGCATCGTTTCCTCTCACCCACTCCCTCCTCACTCAGCCACCTCACCGTGTGGCATCGTTTCCTCTCACCCACTCCCTCCTCCCTCAGCCACCTCACCGTGTGGCATCGTTTCCTCTCACCCACTCCCTCCTCCCTCAGCCACCTCACCGTGTGGCATCGTTTCCTCTCACCCACTCCCTCCTCCCTCAGCCACCTCACCGTGTGGCATCGTTTCCTCTCACCCACTCCCTCCTCCCTCAGCCACCTCACCGTGTGGCATCGTTTCCTCTCACCCACTCCCTCCTCCCTCAGCCACCTCACCGTGTGGCATCGTTTCCTCTCACCCACTCCCTCCTCCCTCAGCCACCTCACCGTGTGGCATCGTTTCCTCTCACCCACTCCCTCCTCCCTCAGCCACCTCACCGTGTGGCATCGTTTCCTCTCACCCACTCCCTCCTCCCTCAGCCACCTCACCGTGTGGCATCGTTTCCTCTCACCCACTCCCTCCTCCCTCAGCCACCTCACCGTGTGGCATCGTTTCCTCTCACCCACTCCCTCCTCCTCCCTCAGCCACCTACCGTGTGGCATCGTTTCCTCTCACCCACTCCCTCCTCACTCAGCCACCTCACCGTGTGGCATCGTTTCCTCTCACCCACTCCCTCCTCCCTCAGCCACCTCACCGTGTGGCATCGTTTCCTCTCACCCACTCCCTCCTCCCTCAGCCACCTCACCGTGTGGCATCGTTTCCTCTCACCCACTCCCTCCTCCTCCCTCAGCCACCTACCGTGTGGCATCGTTTCCTCTCACCCACTCCCTCCTCACTCAGCCACCTCACCGTGTGGCATCGTTTCCTCTCACCCACTCCCTCAACCACCTCATTTCATCATGTCACAGTGTCATACCCCCTCCTCCATACGTCACGCTCCTTCCCCCCCCCCTTCGGTGTTCACGTTTGAGCGTTCAAATTTAAACGCTTTGATCCACTTTTTAAACACAGAGACGGCAAAAACATTTTTTTTTTTTTTTGGTATCACTAAAAGAACTTCTGATCACGTTTCAACGTGAAGCCGAATAACGGGTATCTTATTTTAAGCACTCGTCGGTGTTATTCTTCGACAATTTCATCAAACGTTATCCTCTGACAACTTCCGGCTCTATTTTAAGGACAGCGATGGTGAAATTAGCAACACTGTTAGAGCTTATCGTAATTATACGACGAGCCTTAGCATCACTGTCACGGCTTGAAAAAAAATGGACACGACTGACGTCATGTCCAAGAGTAGGAACCATACATCTGGATTTTAAGTACTACGAAGTAAAGGTAGAAGGCAGAACAACTTGAGGTGGGTTAAAGATGTTGTTGAAAGGCTGTAGAGATATGGTAGAAATTGAGTGGAGATGTAGAGAGAGATGTGGTAGAAATTGTGTAGAGGTTTTGAAGAGATGTGGTCGAAATTGTGTGGAGATGTTGAAGAGATCTGGTAGACATTGTGTAGAGATGCTGTAGAAATGTATAACAGTCGCCCATGTTGGCATTAACATCATTTTGCTGGTTTGAGACCCATTGAGTTGAGGAGAGATAATCTCAAAGCGACGGAACGCGAACTTTAACGGGGTCTAGTAATGGAATCTGCTACGAGGCAAAATAAAATGGGGGTAATTGTCGGAGAATGGGCTTATTTTATTTAAATGGGTATTTTAAAAAGACAATGACTCAGTTAACAAAGATTCCTTATCAATCATGGATTAATAGTGTTACCTTTCCCCCACCATCCACTTTTTTTACGCAACTATTTTATCATCTAATTAAATGCGAATATCTCAATAACGGAAAGTGATAGGAACATCGGGTTTCCATCACAGCGCTTCCTTATTGCGTAGTTATCCGTTCCCCATAACAACTGAACGATGAGAAACACAATTTTTTTTTTAGCCCTTTTGATTTTTCCCAATGCACACATGATCTATTGAGTTCAGCGTTTTGCGGTCCGATGAAACCCATGTGGCTTTGTGTGTCCTCCTTGTTGATCGAGAGCCATTCTTTGTGTTGAGTGAGAGCCATTCTTTGTGTTGAGTGAGAGCCATTCTTTGTGTTGAGTGAGAGCCACACATATTTAAATACACAGACACAAACACACATAAAAAAACACATACTCAAACACACAAACAGATACACACACACACACACACAGACACAGAGAGAGAGAGAGAGAAAGAGAGAGAGAGAGAGAGAGAGAGAGAGTACAATCTTGTAAGGCTCCTATAAAGTTTCAGACGTCTCATACGTATTGTGTCAAAGGTAATCTACCAAAAAGTCTCGCTTCACGTGGGGAAAACTGTCGGGTCAGTCTTAGAGACGTATTTGGGACCCTCCACAAAAAAAAGAAATTCTTGAAATTGCATCGACCGATATCATTCTTTAGAAACAATGAACAGTCATTGTATTCACATATTTCTTTGTTTTTTGTAATTCTCCTCAAAACTGTCATTGTAATCACATATTTATTTGTTTATGTTATTCGCCTCAAGAACGGTCATTGTAATCACATAATTGTTTATGATATTCGCCTCCAGGACGGTCATTGTAATCACATAATTGTTTATGATATTCGCCTCCAGGACGGTCATTGTAATCACATAATTGTTTATGATATTCGCCTCCAGGACGGTCATTGTAATCACATAATTGTTTATGATATTCGCCTGCAGAACGGTCATTGTAATCACATACTTGTTTATGATATTCGCCTCCAGGACGGTCATTGTAATCACATACTTGGTGTGGTTTTTTCCCTTGTTTTATTCTTTCAAAACCGACGTTTTCACCACATCCTCATTGTTTGTTTTTGTTTTTTTAATAACATGGCGCCACATTTTTTTTTTAAATTTCTGTCATTTCTAATGAATTTTTCCACTGCAAAAACCTGTTGATGTGTTATCAGATTAAAAGAAAGGTTTCTTTACAAGAGTCACGGACCCAGTTATTTCTCCGGAAAATCGAAAGAAATTTTTAAAAAAGGCTTCGTCTGAATATCCTTGACCTTGGACGTGATCGGCTAAATATACATAATTTATGACGTCAATGTCATTGCAGGAAAATAAACCCATTTAAATATTTTATTTTATGACTTAACGAAAATGGGAAGCTGAAAAAACTGAGGACAAAGAAAACGAAGCCTTGCCACACTATTGAAAACTGAGGCGCGCTCATGGTCAGCTCAAAATATCGCTTTACTTTTAAACATACCGCGCACAGCAGAGACTGCTCCGCTGGCGTTGCATTACATTGCAGGCGTACTAACGCCTCTCCCTTCAAGTATTGTGCACGGGACCACAACCTTTTGCACCCACTGAGTCCTTTACACCATTCCAGTATTACACCCCATTCCACCCAAGCCACTTTACACAAGTTGTAGTATCACACCCCATACCCCACATAGCAACTTTACACCAGTCCAGTATCACACCCCATACCCCACAAAGCAACTTTACACAAGTCCAGTATCACACATTATACCACCCAAGCAACTTTACACCAGTCCAGTATCACACGCCATACCATCCAAGCAACTTTACACCAGTCCAGTATCACACCCCATACCCCACAAAGCAACTTTACACAAGTCCAGTATCACACATCATACCACCCAAGCAACTTTACACAAGTTCGGTATCACACACAATACCACCCAAGAAACGTTACACCAGTCCGGTATCACACCCCTACCACCCAAGAAACTTAACACCAGTCTAGTATCACACTCTATGCCACCCAAGAAACTTTACACCTGTTCAATATCACACCCCATACATCCAAGCAACTTTACACAAGTTCAGTATCACACACCATACCACCCAAGCAACTTTACACCAGTCTTCTTCTTCTTCTATATCTTAAGGGCCCACGATCAATTTATTGATCATTTTGGCTGCTATGCATGTAGATGTGATTTGCAATGTTTCTGTTACTGGTGGTGATGAGGAAATTATGCACTAGGGGTTTGAAGGCTTGAGGCAATAGACACAAATGTGTCTAGTGTTGTCGCCTCAACTGTTCCTTTTGAAAGATGGTTCCAGTCCCTGATTGTCTTTGGCAGGAATGAGCAGCTCCTATACTGGCTTCTTGCTGGTATGAGCCTGAATTGCCTGTCATGGCCTCGTCGCTGTCTATGGGGGAGAGGGACGAGTTTCTGTAGTTTCTGTTTAATACTGGAACAGTGGACCAGCCAATTATTTATCTTGTACATCATGGAGAGCCTGGATTGTCGTCGTCGTTTCTCCAATGGTGACCAGCCTAGTGTTTCTAGCATGCTGCCAACACTTGAGGTATTCCTGTAGCGGTTTAGGACAAAACGTGCTGATCGTCGCTGGGCCGCCTCCAACCTGTCAATGCTCTTCTGGGTAAATGGGTCCCAGACTGAAGATGCATAATCTAAAATCGGACGGATAAAGGCTTTATATGCTCTTTCTTTCACACAGGAGTTGCCTATCTTTAGATTTCGCCCTATCTCCCAAGCAACTTTACACCAGTCTTGTATCACACCCTACCACCCAAGCAACTTTACACCAGTCTTGTATCACACCCTACCACCCAAGCAACTTTACACCAGTCTTGTATCACACCCTACCACCCAAGCAACTTTACACCAGTCTAGTATCACATCCCTACCATCCAAGCAACTTTACACCAGTCTAGTATCACACCCTATACCCCCAAGTAACTTTACACAAGTCCAGTATCACACCCCATACCACCCAAGCAACTTTACAACAGTCCAGTATCACACCCCATACCCGACAAAGCAACTTTGCACAGTCCAGTATCACACAGCATACCCACAAGCAACTTCACACAAGTTCGGTATCACACACCAAACCACCCAAGCAACTTTACACCAGTCCAGTATCACACCCCATTGCACCCAAGCAACTTTACACAAGTTCAGTATCAAACTCCATACCCCCCCCCCAAGACGTTCATTAATGTTTAAGATATCACAGATGCATTTAAAAGAAATAAATATATATATTTATTACAATTTTGAAAAAGTTTTTTTTTTTTTTAAATTCTTACTCCCCAACACAATTTTCGACCCTAAAAATTGTAAGCTCCAGGAGGGGGGAGATACACTCCTCCCTACGCTACACCACTGCCTGGACAAGCTGTTATAAACTAATCAGATACCAAGAATGATACGTTTTGCTATGCTCGGTGAGCTCTATTCCGATGCTAGGTTAAGCCCAGCATTGATTTAATCATAAGGTTATCGGTAAGTTAATCATCTGTCAATTCGAGCGGTGAGATCTGTCATCAAATTAAACCAGAAAGCTTTGATTCGTTATCTAACGTCAAGATTATTATTATTTTTTTGTAAACCTTTCAGCAGTGGTCCTCAACCTTCGTAATGACGCGACCCTTTAATACAGTTCCTCGTGTTGTGGTGACCCCCGAACATCAAATTATTTTCGCTGCTACTTCATAAATATGTGTTTTCCGATGGTCTTCCGTGACCCCTGTGTCAGGGTCGTTTGACCCCCAAAAGTGGTCGGGACCCACGGGTTGAGAACCGCTGCATTACAGACTTCCGGTGTTGTTTCGCCATTTTCGGGCACATGAATCAACTTCTTGTCTCTGGTCGATGATTAATACAAATTGTTTTATTTTTTGTTCTTTTCTTCTTCATTTTAAAGTAACCATCATTGAATTAAGTAATATTATAATGCTGTACGCGCTTATAGCTGTAACAAATTCTGGGTCAAGGAATTTTGGAACAGCATCAAACTGATGGCGTCAGAGCTCTGGGTTAGAACACATTGGGGCAGCTATGGGCGATCTTTTGCTGGGGTGTCCTAGACCGTCGGTAACTAGTTACCATTAGCAGTGGCGTACAACCAACCGGGAGGGTGGGTGGGGGGGGGAATGGGGTCGGTCCACCCCGGGTGGCTAGTTTTATTTCTCTATAATATGACGGTGCCGCATTTTCGACAAAACGGAAAGAGTTTTTTTGCGTGGAAGGGGGGTGGCAGAAATCTTGACCTCCCCCCCCCTCCGAGTAGGCACTAACACCTAGCTTAGACACGCCTCAGGGCTTTTTTGCGGGTGCCACACTTGACAAGTGAGGGAGGTGAGGGAGGTGAGAGGACGATGACATGCCATTAAGACGTACGTCATTTCGCTGCAGTAATTCAGGTCTACTCCAATAAAGTACCGTCAAATGTCTTTCCATCCGCCAACTTTGGGGGGGGGGCGTATAATTAGCTTCCTAAACATTAGGGGGGGGGGGGGGGGCACGTGTTCAGTATATAAATAATGGAACGAGATATGTTTAGGCTTCAAAAAACAAAAAAACGGAAGAAGAAAGAACAATTAAAAGAACGTTTCGGCTAAACGCCTTCTTCGGCAGACAAGACAAAGCAAGGAATAGCATTATTTGAAAATTTAAAAAAAAAAAAATTCAAGTGTTCTCAGATCACAATAGAGCTCTCTCTCTCTTGCATTGCATATTTGTTTCACAGCTAGGCATACAATCTTGATTGATGAAGTCAGCCTTACTTCTGATTGACTGTTAAATTTTGTTTTATCTGAAATGTTATCTTAAGGGGCTCCCCCCCCCCTCTTTATTAGAATCGTATCCGTTGTACAAGTGACTTAACTTCAATTTGTTGATCAAACTGAGACTTTTTTTTAAAAAGTTTTTAAGAATAACAGAACATGACAATGATCGATCACAGAACATCAGAATGATCGATCACAGAAAATCAGAATGATCGATCACAGAACATGACAATGATCGATCACAGAACATGACAATGAAAAAAAAACACTCAGGTAACATACGACCCTAGTCGTGACACAGCTACACACTCAGGTAACACACCCCCCTAGTCGTCTGCAGGTAGCACACCACCCTAGTCGTGACACAGCTGCACACTGCGGGTAACACACCACCCTAGTCGTGACACACCTGCACACTGCGGGTAACACACCACCCTAGTCGTGACACAGCTGCACACTGCAGATAACACACCACCCTTGTCGTGACACAGCTACACACTGCAGGTAAAACACGATCCTAGTCGCGACAAATCTACACACTGCATGTAAAACACGACCCTAGTCGCGACATAGCTACACACTGCAGGTAACACACGACCCTGGTCGCGACACTGCTACACACTGCAAGTTACACACGACCCGAGCCGCGACACACCATTTTTAGGGTTGACTTAGAAAAGTCACAGTCTTACTGTTTCAGAAAGCCATAGATCTAATGTAACATATTCTAAAACTGTCTTAGTTTATATTTGGAATGCTATTGGTCTTTTTTTTTTTAAAATAAGCAACTACACATGCAGTAAGTTAACATTTTAACAATGATGAATTAAAATGTTAGGAATCTATTTAAAAACTTCTTAGAAAATCGGGATTTATTAACTCCATTTTAGAAGGGAAAAAAATTCCTCTTTACTATAGTAAAAAAATTAAGGAATTGTTTTCAAAGTAATACTTGTCAAATGTTCGTGGAAAGCCTTAGGTTTCACTTGCCTGTGCAATGACAGGTGAAGTTATGATACAATTGAAGGAGATACCCTTTTAATCTTTATAAAATATCATCCCGCCACTCAATTAGGGACATTGACCAGGGGCTCAGCTTAGGGAATTGGCAATGCATGGGAGCATATCTAACTTAGTAAAGGGAAACAAGCTTGTAGTTTTTTTTTTTAAAAAGAGTGCACTTTGGTAGAGACCCTCACCCCGATGTTCAAGCCATACAGCAAGCGCCCGCCCGGCCCACGGCCACTTCCTGTCGGGCACCTAATACAGTTTAATTCTAGCGATGCCCATTTCAGCGTGATGCCCTAAACGTACTTCCCGTAATGTATTTAGAACTCCTTTATAAAGGTGGTTCACGGAGCTTTTTCGTTGGGACAGCCTTGACCTTTCCTTGGCTTACACGATTTGATTAACTGTCCATCAGGAGCTCATGTTGGGGGACGGGCCGCCGCCTCGTTGGATGGATGAAACCCTTTTGCCCCTTAGGGTTAGGGGGGGGGGGGTTGGGGGGGGGGGTGGGAGTTTGAGATGGGGGTTGGGGTGAAGAGAGAGGGTAATTTGTTTTAATTTGTCTTACCTTCTTTGGGGCGTCACAACAAGGTCACCTCAACTCCAAGTTGGCTCACGTGACCAAGCTTTCAGCCGATTAACGAATGCATTTCCTGTTTCAGACCGGACGTCTCCCGGTGACCAATGGCGGACGAGCTACTGTTGACGACACCTGCTTACGGCGAGATGAACAACCAGACCCTGGTGTACGGAGTGGGGCTGGCGGGAAACCGGACGGACAGCTACGTCTTTCTCAGCGTAAGAACTTCATGTTGATCTTGAATCATTGGGGTGGGGGGGGGGGGGGGAGATGGGGGCTTTAATAATGTTTACAAAGAGTGGATATAGTGGATAGCTAGGGAGAATATAGTGGATAGAGGAAAGAGTTAGATTGGAGACCTCTTTGGTCTCTTTGGACAGCAACAAACTTTAACAATCCACATAAACTAATCAATCTTAGAAATGTAAGACCTGAGAAGCCACTGGGACATATAAAAAATAATTCACATAAACTAATCAACCTTAAAAAAAGAGTTAGACCTGAGACGCCATTGGGACAGCCCAAGAGTTAACAATCCACATAAACTAAACAACCTTAAAAAAAGAGTTAGACCTGAGACGCCATTGGGACAGCCCAAGAGTTAACAATCCACAGAAACTAAGCAACCTTAAAAAAAGAGTTAGACCTGAGACGCCATTGGGACAGCCCAAGAGTTAACAATCCACATAAACTAATCAACCTTAAAATAAAGAGTTAGACCTGAGACGCCATTGGGACAGCTAAAGAGTTAACAATCCACATAAACTAATCAACCTTAAAAAAAAAAAAAAAAGAGTTAGACCTGAGGACAGCAACAAATTTTACAATCCAGGTCACGGTCATCTGTATCGCATGTGAGCACATATGCATCAAGAGAAGTAAGGTACATTCGCATTGTTGGGTCTTGTGGTCATCAGAAACCACTGATTATCTCTCAATTTACGAAAGAATTAGACCAATCAGACGACGTGTGTCCCTCAACTACTTGGTACTTTTGTTTACAAGAAAAAAAAAAAAATGTCCTCGTTGGAATAATTGAATATTCGATTACCCGACGGTCCACTGCAGTTTTATTTCTCGTCTGGGTGGGGGGGGGGGG
>CAXITT010000065.1:1133857-1148388 GCA_964033795.1 Lymnaea stagnalis
GGGGGGGGGGGGGTTGTAATCAAATTGATCTTAATTCAATAAACGATGTACTTTGGTACATTTGGTAAGGATGATGTGGGATCTCTTTCGGATCTGACATGCGGTTATGTTCAAAAGAGGTTTCCACAAAATTAGGTGCACTTAACGGGAAATTTCTTCAGGGATAGTACATCCAATAGAGTGGTGACCCCCCCCCCCCCTTTATCGTTTATTGTAGTAATTAGATGTTTTCTGGTAATTATGAAGGATGTTTGAAATATATATTTATATAAATGTATTCCTGAGATTGTGTAGGGTGGGGAAAAAAAGCCCGCCATAGGAAATGCCTGGATCCGGAGATCGACGTTCGCGTTTTTCCTTACAGGAGTTACAAAAACAAAAAAATCATAATTTTGCGCTGCGGCTAGGTCAGCCATGCACGTGCAATGTAAGGTGTTATTGGTGCGTAAAAAATGAAGGTCTGTCCTGCGCGTGCTGCGTAAAATAGCTTTGCTCATGACATGAGAACATCGCGTCGAGTGTTCATTTACTTGACGTCAGAGCAATGTGAAACGTTATCGTTAGTGAATAATAGACCAAGGGAGGCAACCTCTTTTTTTTCCGAAATAGCCAGAGTTGTGGCGAATTGAACTTAAAACTCGTCACACCATTCATATATATTTTTTTTAAAACTACTCTTGGCTCAAATGAGAGTCAAAACCTGCAAAGGCGGCACTACTGCAAGTATTTCTATACTTAAAAACGGTGGTACAATCCGATTCCAGAAAAACAAGAAAAACTGAAAAGGGATGGTATAGATGCAGTGGCGTAGCCATGCGGTTAGGGACGTCTGGAGTGGGCTAACCGCTAGACACCCTTCCTTTCCACACACACACACATACAAACTCTGCAATGTGCAGAAAATGAAAGTTTAAATTAAGAAAGAAAAAAAGGGCCAGCCGGTGCAGAGAGACCCCTTACAGACCCCACCCCCCCCCCCAACCCTTGTTTTTCTGCGCCTCTGCTGGTATGTATCTGATTCCCATGTAGATATAACACCAGAGCCAGGGTTTACGCACAAAGAGCTTGACTCCATGGAATGAGATGATTTTTTTTTTCATTTAATGGTGAACTAATTGGGTTCGATCGTTGATCCATTATCATGTTATAAGATAGGACATTCAACAGACTTAAAAATAGACATGTACTCTCAGTACACCGACCTCTCTCTCTCCATCCCTTTCTCTCCCTATCTCTCTCCCTCCCTCTATCTCCCTTTCTCCCTCTTTTTCTCTCCCTTTTTCTCCCTGTCTCTCCCTACCATTCTCTCTCTATCCTTCTCTCTATCCCTCTCTCTATCCCTCACTCTCTCTCACTCTCACCCCTCTTAACTCCTCTCTCCCTCCCTTTCTCTCTCCCTCTCTCCCTCCCTCTCTCCCTCCCTCTCTACCTTCCTCTCTCCCTCCCTCCCTCTCTCCCTCCATCCCTCTCTCCCTACCTCTCACCTTCCCTCTCTCCCTCCTTCTCTCCCTCTCTCTATCCTCTGTGTCCCTCTCTCTCTCCCCCTCTATTTCTTCCTCTCTCTCCATCTCACTCTCTCTCTCTACCTCTCTTTTTATCTCTCTCTCCCTTCCTCTCCATCTCTCTCTATCTCTCTCCCTCCCTCTCTCTTCCTCTCTATATCTCTCCCTCCCTCTCTCTCTTCCTCTTCTTCGTGTCTCCCTCTTTTCTCCCCCCTCTNTCCCTCTCTCTCTCGCCCTCTATTTCTTCCTCTCTCTCCATCTCACTCTCTCTCTCTACCTCTCTTTTTATCTCTCTCTCCCTTCCTCTCCATCTCTCTCTCTCTCTCTCCCTCCCTCTCTCTTCCTCTCTATATCTCTCCCTCCCTCTCTCTCTTCCTCTTCTTCGTGTCTCCCTCTTTTCTCCCCCCTCTCTCTCTCTCTCTCTCTCTCTCACTCTCTCTTTCCCCTCTCTCTGCCTCAAACCGCGGTGCTTGAGAATCACTGATAAACAAAATCGACGACTATTTTTTTTTTGACTTCTTTGTGGATTCTCTTCCACCTTGACCTTGAGACCACGCTTGGGTCTGTGCGAGTTAAACCTACTGGTTAGTTAACCGCGTGATAGAAATTAACAGTTTAACCACTAATGGAAACTTCATTTAATTTAACGGCAATGATGTTGGTACACTCAAGTCCTGATGAGTCGTGCGCAATGGTTCTCAATACGCCACCACTAGTGTGAGTAGCTGAAATGATTTCAAACAATGAAAAGCCCCGGGAGACGCGTGACGCGTAGCTGGCTAGGGTCAGTGACGCCTAGGGTTAGGGCAAGACTTTTTTATTTCCACCCAATCCACATTCCTATGAAAAATCTCAGGGGCTGGCCAAAGAAATGCAGCCCCCAAAAGGTGTTGGACATTGACAAAATGCTGAATGCTAATTGCGCATTGTTTTGCACACCACATTATTTAGTGTGTAGTGACGTCATGTTTTGATGCTGTCTTGTCGAGTGCTCCATGTTGGTAGGACTCCATGTTGTTCTACAATAAAACGTTTGAACTAACCTTGATGGTTGCCTCCGTTGTTTGATTATCTTCCTTGTGAAGTAGCTTAGCAACTTAATATTTTTCAACAGGTTATAAGCCCAGGTAGAGTTATCCTGTGCTAAGCTTTTGCAGATTCGATTTTTGTGTGGTTTGTATATGGAATCGGTGTTCACAGAATGGGAGTCGCTTAGTCACTTCCTTGTTTGGTCACGTGATGAGAGTAAGCCATCACTAGGCTGCTACACACAACAAAAGATACTTCATCAGTGCTTCCCCAATGTCATGTTACTTGAAAATTGTACCTTTCGAAATATTCTGGAATACACACGTTTTTTAAATGAAATCCATAAATGTGACAATAAATATACGTCAGTTATGATTAAAGGAAGAAAGTTATTTCAAGAAAAAATTGTGAGCGATATTCGATGGGAACTATCAATACTATTATCGGCAGGCTGTTGGTGAGCTCCGTGCGTGCTCATGACGTCATTTGCGTTTTTATTCAATATTGATGCAGGAGTCATTCCCCTTTGTTTATTTTATTGTTAATTTTCATTGGACGAAATGTAGTGTAGTTGTAGTGTGTATCGGTCTACTGTTGTCAAGCACTAGTGTGTTGTATACAGCATACCGGAAATCTTACTCGTTTTTACTCACATCACGTGACAAAATAATTGACTAAGCGACTCCCATTACCGGAATGGCAAACATGAACACAAGCATCATTCTTCTTGTTGGTGCAAATTATTCGACCTGGAAAATTCAATGCCAGATGGCTTTGATGAAGGATGGACTCTTGGGGGATTGTTACTGGGTCTGAAATTGCACCTGACGAAGCTGAATCGGAGAAGGTTGCTAAATTTACTGTAAGGAGAGATAGGGCTTTTGCTATCATTGTGTTGGCGTTGGACACTTCATTGTTGTATTTAATCGGAAATCCAGTTGAACCCAAGATTGTCTGGGAAAAACTGAGGGATCAGTTTCAAAAGAAGACATGGGCTAAAACACTGGCGCTGAGAAGGAGATTACTTACAATTAGAATGAATGATGGGGACTCTGTGCATGAGCACATTAAAACTCTAACAGAGATTTTCAACGAGCTTGCAGTGGTAGGAGATGCCGTTGATGAAGAAGACAGGGTGGTTCACCTACTTGCTAGCCTTCCCAACTCCTACAATATGTTGGTAACAGCTCTTGAGGCTTGCTCAGAAGTTCCAAAGATGGAACTTGTAACTGAACGATTACTTCACGAAGAGCGAAAGATATCACAACGAAGGGAAGAAGTACCAAGTAGAGCACTTGTGTCGAAGGAGAAGACAATTAAGAAAGGACCCCAGTGTTATTATTGTAAGAAAATTGGACACATTAAAAGAGATTGTCCTGAGTTAAAAAGGCAAGAATCAGGCAAACATATTTACAGACGAAATAAGGCAAATCACACTGAGATTAAGGCTAAGAGATGCTCAAGTAATGAAAGTGTTGGACTGTTAATGAGGCATCGGCATGCCTTGGCTACAGGCAATGGTGTCGTGACATGGATTATTGATTCTGGAGCAACAAGTCATATGTGTTGCAGAAGATCTGAATTTGTCCAGTTGACAAACTTGGAAGAGCCTCTGAATATAGGACTCGGAGATGGACGGAATCTGAAGGCACATGCCTGTGGTGTTGTCAAACTAAGGATGAAGTTGCCTGGTAATAAGCACCAAGAATGCACGCTGCATGATGTGCTTTATGTGCCTGAACTCAAGTGTAATCTGTTTAGTGTTGACCACGCAGTTGAGGCTGGAAAGAAAGTTTATTTCAATATTAAAGGTTGTGAAATAAAAGATAATAACGGTAAACTTCTGGCAAAGGGAGTGCGGTCACATGGTTTGTACCATTTGTGTCATTATGCCAATGAACATCAATGTAATACAGCAAACGGAGGTAAAGAAACAAGTGAAGAACTGTGGCATAGACGCTACGGACACCTTGAAAATCTCAAGAAGTTGACAGTAGAAAATCTAGTGGATTGTCTTGAGTATGATGAGCGGTCAAATAGGGAACTGTGTGAATCATGTGCAAAGGGCAAACATCACAGGACCAAGTTTCCGTCAAGTGGAAGGGTAAGAAATCGGATACTTGACCTGGTTCACAGTGTTGTCTGCGGGAAGGTCAGCACACAATCATTTGGTGGAGCTCACTATTTCCTTACTTTTATTGACGATTTCAGTCGATACACTTGGGTTTATATCCTTAAGCACAAGGATGTGGTCTTTAAGTGTTTCCTTGAATGGAAAGTAATGGTTGAGAAGTCATCTTTCAAAAGGAACAGTTGAGGCGACAACACTAGACACATTTGTGTCTATTGCCTCAAGCCTTCAAACCCCTAGTGCATAATTTCCTCATCACCACCAGTAACAGAAACATGGCAAATCCCATCTACATACATAGGAGCCAAAATGATCAATAAATTGATCATGGGCCCTTAAGATATAGAAGAAGAAGAAGAAGAACTGGAAAAAATCTTAAGGCCCTACGCACCGATAACGGTGGAGAGTTTACTTCAAATGAATTTGAAGGTTATTTAACGAAAGAGGGGATCCGTCATGAACTGACTGTTCCGAAAACACCAGAACAGAATGGAGTAGCAGAGAGGAAGAACAGGACTATTGTGGAAGCAGCTCGTTCCATGCTGGCTGAGGCACAGCTCCCACGAAAATTCTGGACAGAAGCAGTGTCAACAGCTGTATATCTGCAGAATCGAAGTCCTGTTAACGTTCTTCGAGGTATTACACCATTTGAGGTGTTTACTGGTACGAAACCCAGTGTCGATCACCTGAAAGTGTTTGGATGTGTTGCGTATGCACACATTCCTAAAGATGAAAGACAGAAGTTCGATTCAAAAACACAGAAATGCGTTTTTCTGGGGTAAGGAATCGGTGTCAAGGGTTATCACCTCTACAATTTGAAAACTAATCGGGTGATTTACAGCAGAGACGTTCTGTTTAACGAAAACAAGTTCGGTTTTGAGAAGTAGGCTGAAATGTGTCAGGAATCAACACCTATATTTCTGGAATTCATTGAAGACGATGAAGAAGTAGAGAACACGTTCGGTCTTGAGAAGGAGACTGAAATGTTTCAGGAATCAACACCTGTGTTTCGGGAATTCATTGATAATGACGACGATGAAGAAGTGAATCGTGTTGATGATCCTGATGATGAAGGTGTTGATGAACCAGATGAGGAACTAGATGTCAGACGATCAGCGAGAGTTAAAGGCCCACCAAATCGATATGGTGAGTGGTTAGACTTGACTCGGGATCAGGAAGAACCCAGTAGAGCGAGACAGGCCATGGCGAGTTCAAGAAAACGAAGTCTGGGACTTAGTAGAACTGCCAGAAGGAAGAAAAGCTGTAGGAAGCAAATGAGTGTTTATGATCAAAGTAAACGCTGAGAGACAAATTGAGAGACATAGTCTAAAACTCGGTTGCTTGCACAAATGAAAGCTGATATTCTTACTAAGGGACTGTATCAGCAAAGATTCAACATTCTTAGAGACATGATTGGTATGAAATCAATGAATTAGCTTTATTTAGTATTTTGAGAAGGAGTGTTGGACATTGACAAAATGCTGAATGCAAATTGCGCATTGTTTTGCACACCACATTATTTATTGTGTAGTGACGTCATGTTTTGATGCTGTCTTGTCGAGTGCTCCATGTTGGTAGGACTCCATGTTGTTCTACAATAAAACGTTTGAACTAACCTTGATGGTTGCCTCTGTTGTTTGATTATCTTCCTTGTGAAGTAGCTTAGCAACTTAATATTTTCAACGAAAGGTATAGAAAAAAGTGCCAACCTGGACTGGCGTGTGGACCGCTGCCTCGGCTGCTTCCTTCCTACACTGGTGCCTCAAGATGTGAAGCAGTGGCTCTCAACCGTCATAACGCCGCGACCCTTTTATACAGTCTCTCATGGTGTGGTGACCCCCAGCCATAAAATTATTTTCGCTGCTACTTCATAAGCATGTGTTTTCCGATGGTCTTAGGTGACCCTGTGTAAGGGTCGTTCGATCCCCAAAGAGGTCGCGACACGCAGGTTGAGAACCGCTGATGCAAAGCGTAATGGATGCCGTGTTCTTCTAAATGAAAACAATTTGATTTATTGGCGTCATTTGCCCGTGATGCAACTGGTTCTCAATTTTGGGTGTCAGAATGTAACTGTTAGCGACTTGTCACAAGGGTTCTGTCATCTCAACCTACAAGTCATTTCAATGAGGGTTCAGTAAACGGGTTTAAAGTCGGTAGCTTTACCGTCAACCTCATCAATAATAATTCATTCTTCTCTCCAGATCATCTTCTACCTGTGCTTTGCCGTCAACCTCATCATATACCTCACCTGCGGCGACAGCTTCAGGAAACAGTTCAAGGACACCTACTTCTCCTTCTGCTTTCGCCGCAACTCCCCGGGCGGCTGCAGCGAGATGACCGCCATGTCCACCGTCCGGCTGGAGGAGATGGACAACAGGAACGAGGATCAGACCGCGCTGATCGAGACCAGCCCCACGGCCAACAAGGACAACAATAACGTCTGCTCATGAGTGTCGAGCGAGACGACACCACCCCCGGGGGGAGGGGGGGGCCGGGTTATGATTTGCGTGTCCTGGGAGGCCGCGCTCAACAGTAGCTTAACATTGAACGAGATTCACGCCCCTGAATGGTCGAGGGCCGCCTCTGAATAGTAAAGGGCCGCCTCTGAATACTCAAAGGCCCTTATAAGTGATTGCACTCGTTTGACACGTCACACAAATGAGTATTTACATTTTGATGTGTATATAAATAGTATGGACGAAAGTAAGCAAGCATTACAGCTTAATCTAGCACTGGAAGGCTCTAAAGGTTTACCGGAAAAAAAAAATTTGCGGGAAACTATGCGCGACTTTATTTGGAAGATGTTTTAATGTATTTTTATTTTATTTTTATGTATTTATTTTTTCATTGGATGGCTTACTATCTAAATAAATAATTGTCAAACTATTAATCATTGAATAAGTATATAAAAAGGAAAATTATGTTTACAAAAAAAAAAAAAAAAAAAAAAAAAAAAAAAAAAAAAAAAAAAAAAAAAAAAAAAAAAAAAATTATTATTTTTTTATTTAAAAAAACTTCCCCTCTGTTGATTGGCTCACTGGCTCACCCGGAAAACCTCCGACGCATGAAGAATTGGCTGAAGCCTGATTGTAGCTTGATACCAGGATGCAGTTGATGTTAAAGATATGCATGGTTCCTGCTTTGCTTCTGAAAACAAAAACAAAAAAAATAAGGCTTTTGAAATCGGGTAATTCCAGACGTGCCCATGAAAGCACTGAAGTGAGGTCCGACCTTTGTGTGCCTGACCACGGTCGTACCATCTCCGCCAAGATGGATCTAAGGCACGATCATGACGGCACAACGTCTCTGGGCAGTTACATCCTGTTGAAAATATCACAGATAAGAATAATAAAAACTATAATAATATATGTCACGGGCATTATAATTGCAAAGAATCACTGTCGGAACACGTATCATGAACACTTTAAAAACGATGACGGTTGCAGGAGCCCCTAGAATCCTAGACCCACTGTACTATCGCCCCGCCCCACCCCCTCTCCCCAGATTTGCTGTTATATTTTTGAAAAGGTTATTTAAAAATATGTTGTTGTTTTTTTTTTAATTCTTAATGTTCATGTTCCCTTTTAAAAAAAAAAAATTGTTCAGCTGATAGGGAAAACACCATTTCCTCGCTCGCTTATTTAAATAATATGGTCAGGCAAATAGTCAGATTTTCAGCAGCACCTGCAAATAACGAGTAGTGTACACAGCAGAACAAGGCGTTGGTACCGGTTACGATATTGAGCGATCAACAATGACGGACTGACTGTGTGTGTGGAGGGGAAAAATGAGATCAGGCACATCAGTGGTGACGAGTGACGTTCATTTGGATACGTGGTAAAGCAAGGGGAAAAAACTGCAACCAATTCATTCATCATTAACTATGAACTGAGTTTATCCCCTTCACTATTGCGACCGTGTGCATTTCTATTCTTCACCATTTCAAGCCCATGTGTTTGATCTGAAGAACGAGCTGTGCTCTTTTCAAGATAGCTTCTTAATTTCAATGTTCATTGTGTTCTTGGGTTGTTCGTTGTTGTTGTTTTTTTTGTTGTTGTTTTTTTGTTATCCATATAGCCATTACTCAGCTTAAGGCAGCGGTTCTCCACCTTTGGTCACGTTCTCTTTGGGGGTCGAACGACCCTTTCACAGGGGGTCGCCTAAGACCATCGGCAAAAAGACATATTATACTCTACAGTTATGAAGTAGCAACGAAAATAATTTTGTGATGGTGGGGTTGGGGGGGGGGGTGGGTTCACCACAACATGAGAAACTGTATTAAAGGGTCGCGGCGTTAGGAAGGCTGAGAACCACTGGCTTAAGGCCTTGTTAAAAAAAAAAAAAATTATACTCTACAGTTATGAAGTAGCAACGAAAATAATTTTGTGATGGTGGGGTTGGGGGGGGGGGTGGGTTCACCACAACATGAGAAACTGTATTAAAGGGTCGCGGCATTAGGAAGGCTGAGAACCACTGGCTTAAGGCCTTGTTAAAAAAAAAAAACAACTTCAATTCATCCTTTAAAGAAGGATCTCGTCAAGTATACTTCAACTAATTCATATTCATATTCAAATCATCGCGATAATACAGCGAGTGGTCTTATGCTAGGTATAGGAATTTTAAAACTGTTCACTGTCTGGTTGTGTTCATGATCAAGCCATCAGGAAAATTAGGATTTCGGCCCTAACTGCATGCCCGTTTTCACTAGCGGAGAGAGTGGCATCTTCAGATGTCAAACACACCCCCTCTTTGAGAGAATTGTGTCTTCAAATAACAAACACCAGCTTTTTGGAGAGAATTGTGTCTTCAAATGACAAAAGCGGGATCTCCGGGAGGAAAAATTGGTGTTTTCTAAATAAAACAAACAACTCTCGAAGTTAAAATCGGCTCTGCTAAAGTAAGAAAAACAAGCTCTCCAAGACAAAGTTGTAACTTTATAAGACAAAAACAAAGTCTACAACAAAAAAAGAACATCTCGAAACGTAATGACATCACTTCCTACTTGGTACTGTGGCATTCGTTTGATTTCATCGCTGGAGATTTTCGACTTTCAAATTTTTTATTATCTTTTTTTAATGAATATCCTTTTTGTTCGCTACAGACCCGCATTGGATGGCGGGAAATGTTTCATTTGAAAAAAAAAAAGATTGTATTTTTATCATTATGTGTTTTAAGGTAAATTTAAATATCTTGTAAGAGGTTACTATGCTGTACACGATTATAAAGTGCACATAGAAACGTATGTTAAAATGTAACTTGATTTTTTTTTTAGCATAAATACCTTAAAACAACATGCGGGTGATGTTACGACACATAAATGACTGCGTTCAAGCTGTGTGAATGAAATGGTAGGAGCAAGGTATGGGGAAGCTTGAGCTGTTGGCTAGGCCACAATGGCCTGCATTTAGATAAATAAATATGATTTTAGTAAGCAATCTGTTTTTTTTTTTTTTTTTTTTTTTTTATTTTTTTTTTTTTTAATTTATTATATTTAAAATGGTCGACGGGAGGGGAAGGGTGGGGGTTTTTGCAAAGGGGGGGTTTGGGGGGGGGGGGGTATTCTGAATGAAACAAACCAATGATGTTCCGGTGTGGAGTTGTCCCCGTTTGTAAAAGTGTAAGTCGTGTGGGATATAGGGACACATTGTTTGTTTCTTTGTTTGTTTGTTGTTTGGTTTGGGTTTTTATTTTTTTAATTATTTTTTTAAAGAAGTTATGAAATACTTGTAGTTTTCAGAAGATCAACAAAACTTTGCCAATTTTACTGACATGCTATAGCCTCGGAAATATTAAGGCATCTGCTATATTATAGCATCTAAAAAAATTGTAACATATGAAATATTATGGCATTGACTGGTTTTGAAAACTGTTTTTTCGTCTTTTAGCACACGGCAACATGTGGGTAGGTGCCTGTATGGGTAGATCCCCAGATGTATAGGTGCCCGCGTGGGTAGGTCACCAGATGTGTAGGTGCCCGCGTGGGTAGGTGCCTGTGTGGGTAGGTCCCCAGATGTGTAGGTGCCCGCGTGGGTAGGTGCCTGTGTGGGTAGGTCCCCAGATGTGTAGTTGCCTGTGTGGGTAGGTCCCCAGATGTCTAGGTGCCTGTGTGGGTAGGTCCCCAGATGTGTAGGTGCCTGTGTGGGTAGGTCCCCAGATGTGTATGTGCCTGGGTGGGTAGGTCCCCAGGTGTGTAGGTGCCTGTGTGGGTAGGTCCCCAGATGTGTAGGTGCCTGTGTGGGTAGGTCCCCAGATGTGTAGGTGCCTGTGTGGGTAGGTCCCCAGATGTGTAGGTGCCTGTGTGGGTAGGTCCCCAGATGTGTAGGTGCCTGTGTGGGTAGGTCCCCAGATGTGTAGGGGCCTGTGTGGGTAGGTCCCCAGTGTTGTAGGTGCCTGTGTGGGTAGGTCCCCAGATGTGTAGGACCCGTGTGGGTAGGTCCCCAGATGTGTAGGGGCCTGTGTGGGTAGGTCCCCAGTGTTGTAGGTGCCTGTGTGGGTAGGTCCCCAGATGTGTAGGACCCGTGTGGGTAGGTCCCCAGATGTGTAGGGGCCTGTGTGGGTAGGTCCCCAGTGTTGTAGGTGCCTGTGTGGGTAGGTCCCCAGATGTGTAGGACCCGTGTGGGTAGGTCCCCAGATGTGTAGGGGCCTGTGTGGGTAGGTCCCCAGTGTTGTAGGTGCCTGTGTGGGTAGGTCCCCAGATGTGTAGGACCCGTGTGGGTAGGTCCCCAGATGTGTAGGGGCCTGTGTGGGTAGGTCCCCAGTGTTGTAGGTGCCTGTGTGGGTAGGTCCCCAGATGTGTAGGACCCGTGTGGGTAGGTCCCCAGATGTGTAGGGGCCTGTGTGGGTAGGTCCCCAGTGTTGTAGGTGCCTGTGTGGGTAGGTCACCAGATGTGTAGGACCCGTGTGGGTAGGTCCCCAGATGTGTAGGGGCCTGTGTGGGTAGGTCCCCAGTGTTGTAGGTGCCTGTGTGGGTAGGTCCCCAGATGTGTAGGACCCGTGTGGGTAGGTCCCCAGATGTGTAGGGGCCTGTGTGGGTAGGTCCCCAGATGTGTAGGTGCCTGTGTGGGTAGGTCCCCAGATGTGTAGGGCCCGTGTGGGTAGGTCCCCAGATGTGTAGGGGCCTGTGTGGGTAGGTCCTCAGGTGTGTAGGGGCCTGTGTGGGTAGGTCCCCAGTTTTGTAGGTGCCTGTGTGGGTAGGTCCCCAGATGTGTAGGACCCGTGTGGGTAGGTCCCCAGATGTGTAGGGGCCTGTGTGGGTAGGTCCCCAGATGTGTAGGTTCCCGCGTAACTGGTCTTGATTGACGCTGGTGTGATGACCAAATGTCTTCTTGGCGTTTTATTGCGTAAACAGCTGAAAATTACTTGGTCAGCAACCATGATGTCAGCAACCATGATGTCAGCAACCATGATGTCAGCAACCATGATGTCAGCAACCATGATGTCAGCAACCATGATGTCAGCAACCATGATGTCAGCAACCATGATGTCAGCAACCATGATGTCAGCAACAGTAGCATCATTTGTTCACAGTTTACATGACTTGACAGAGCAGGCTGTACTTATACTTCTTTGATGGATCCGACACATGACTTGACAGGGCAGGCTGTACTTATACCCATACCGCGCCCTCGCCCCCCATCCCTCCGTCCCGCCCCCCTCGAAAAAGCCCAATTATAGAATGTAAAAACTCAAGGCGATGGACAAAATAAGATGACAGGAAATCTATTAATAGAAACGTATCTCTATCATCCAATTGTAGTTGAACGAAAAGTGCGAACATTTTTTGAGAACAAAAACTTATCTTTAAAATATGATGAAGATTTGTTGATATTTTATTTTGATTATTATTTTTTTGTTATTGTTGTTTTGTGTTTTTGTCTGGAAAGGGGGGGGGGGTAGTTGTCTTGTTTCATTTTTTTTTTTGTACTGTCTTTATTAAATCATAATCAACACTGTCACAACGTCCATTCCCTTCATTTTGATTATTTTTTTTTTGTTATTTTTTTTTTGTTTTTTTTTTTGGAAAGGGGGGGGTGTAGTTGTCTTGTTTCATTTTTTTTTTTGTACTGTCTATATTAAATCATAATCAACACTGTCACAACGTCCATTCCCTTCCCGCTACTGTTGTCGTCTTGGTTTGTTTTGGGTCAATGGCCTTCGTTTCTCCACTGAGACTGAGAGATAGAGTTACATTGCGATCTGGCAACACCTATGGTTTTTTAATGTTTAAATAATTTGTCGTTCCTTTTTTTATATATATATGGTTTTTTTTTCACTACTGCCTGGTGAAGAAGGCGTTCGGCCGATGCTGCCTTTTGATTGGTCGGTCTTCTTGTTTTTCCCCCAAGCCTAAATATAGATTGTTCCACTATTTATTTTGTTTTGTTATAAGAAGCTAGGTTTTACAAATGTTCGTTGTTTTTAATTTTTTAAAAAAATTGTGTTCTTGACCTTGATCTAAATGTATACATAAATTAAAGGGTTTTATTTATAAAGGGCAACTTCAACATGCAGAAGAAAGAAAAACATTGTTTTGTGACGTCAGAGATAAGTTATTTCACCAAAGTCACTTTCACTAAAAATGTGACATTTAACGAGTGCTGTAATATTTGTAAAATATACTTGTGTAATCAGAATGTTAGAGTGCTTCAGTGCTGTAATATTTATGAAAAATCTTTGTGTATTGAGCGTTGTAGGTTTTTTTTTTTCTGAAATATCCTCATGTAATGAGGGGTGTAATGAGTGTTGTGATCTGAAATTCCCATGGCGTGATGAAATTATAATGAGTGCTGTAATTTTTCCCTTGTGCAATGAGAATGTACTGAGTGTCGTAATATTTCCCTTATGTAATAAGAATGTACTGAGTGCTGTAATATTTCCCTTGTGTAATGAGAATGTTCTGAGCGCCGTAATATTTCCCTTGTGCAATGAGAATGCACTGAGTGGCCGTAATATTTCCCTTGTGTAATGAGAATGTACTGAGTGCTGCAATGTTTCCCTTGTGTATTGAGACTGTACACAGTACTGACACCGCAACAGCTGTGATAAACATGTAACATATTGTGAGGCGTTCGTTACCTTTTTCATGGCTGGAATTTCGATCTGTGTTTGGTTTTTTTTGGTTTTTCATTCACGCGTGCTCTTTCTCTACTCAATATCTCAAATACCTGTGTAAGAATGGACGCGGTCTGATCATGTCAGTATTGTAAAACATGGATTGGACACACAATGTGTTAAAACAATTTTTCGGTAAAAATAATTTCTCAAGCTGCTACATTTTTGTTTCGGTCATTCGATGAGTGAAAGTAAGATTTCTGTGATTAAAAAAAAACAACAGATATCTGACATGCAGAGGCGTAGCTAGGAACAGTGCCTCCCGGGTCGCCCTTTCCACGAAAAAACGGCAGCTGATAGGGGTGCCACCCTGAAATATGAAGAAAAAAGTGCCGACCGGGGGGTACCGCTCCCCCCCCCCAACCTTTCTTACGCCATTGCTGACATGCCTAGAGGAACATCTTGACTCTGTGTTTCGACGATTGCACGTGTTAAAAGAGCCACTAGCGACATGAACCATTTAGTGTCGAGGATATTGACAACATATGTTATTGTTTCTTTGACCCACACATACTCTGTTTTGTAAGCAAATGATTAGGCTGGATTATTTTTTTTTCTTCTTTCCTTGATAACATTGCTTTCCTTTCGCGGTCGGAAAAAGTGTGATATTAATTTCGTAAAGATCTTGGTTAGACTTTTTAGTTGTTTTTTTTTTTGTGTTTTTTTAACTCTTGAGATTCCAAAAGTTGTAAATGTTTAACAAATATTTCAGAGATAACTGACTGTTATAAGAGATTGATGCGGGGGGGGGGGGGGCA
>CAXITT010000065.1:1148405-1177366 GCA_964033795.1 Lymnaea stagnalis
GGGGGGGGGGGGCACTAATTGTTATACAAGAATGAACGGAACAATTATATATTAGTACGAATATTTTTAATGATCTACGTTGGTAATTTTTCACGTTTTCTATAACTAAAATTTGTTTTGCATCGGATTGTGTTGGTGAAATGTGCGCATTATGTTCGATTGTTGTTGATTTTTTTAAAATCACTTTTTCTGTGTTCGTATAGGTTTACTTTTGTTCAACTTTGCGACACATTTCGCCGCGTTCGCATTTTGGTGTAACATCATTTCAAGTGTTGGTCTTGTGTTCTCACTCCAGCTTTGGATAAAACGTCATCTAATGAAATACATCCGAATGTCCAAAGGAGCATAATTTATATTGATTGGTACCTTCACAATATATAAACTACTTTTGATTCATTTTTACTTGCCCTTGTTTTATACATCTTGCAAGACGGCCGAGTGTAAAGTTTGTGGAATTGTAGTGCACGAAGATTTGCGTGGAAAGATTGTGTGGAAAGATTGTGTGGAAAGATTGTGTGGAAAGATTGTGTGGAAAGATTGTGTGGAAAGATTGTGTGGAAAGATTGTGTGGAAAGATTGTGTGGAAAGATTGTGTGGAAAGATTGTGTGGAAAAATTGCGTGTTGGACGAACGTGGGTGACGCTCCTGTAGGAAAACTGTGTAGGTGTTTGTGTGACATACAAAGACAAATGAATGAGAGCTGACGGCCGCTTGGTGCAACTTTTTTTGGTTCCGCTTCAATTTTTGGACAAAGTTTCTTTAATGTTACAGAGTCACGTGCGTGAATAAACACGTCATTTCCTGTGTGCTTAAATATGACGTTGTTTTGGTTTGTTGTTTTTTAAATACTTGTAACTCAGCTGTCGCTTGGTTATAATCAAATGATTAATGATTCATTAAGATGAGACGCCTAGTGATTATAATTCTTGTTTTTGTTTTGTTGTTTTTTAAATACTTGTAACTCAGCTGTCGCTTGGTTATAATCAAATGATTAATGATTCATTAAGATGAGACGCCTAGTGATTATAATTCCTGTTTTTTTTTTTTTGTTTTTTTTTTTTTGCCTCTGCGCGCACGATATGGATTGCATATTTTAATCCTTTTTTTTATCATTTCGAAACCTGATCTAATTTTTTTTTTTTTTTTTTTTGTTTTTTTTTTTTTGCCTCTGCGCGCACGATATGGATTGCATATTTTAATCCTTTTTTTTATCATTTCGAAACCTGATCTGTAACAAAGACAAACTGTTAAACAATAAAAAAAACAAAATTGCTATTATTATTAAACAAACAGATTTCAGATTTATAATTATTTTTTTGTGCCTTCATTTGTGTTTGGTTGTTCATGTACAGGTTTCGACTTAAAATAACATATCAATTTTTCAAATTCCGTTCATGCTACAGGTATTGAAAATGGTAGTTTTTTTTTAAATTTTTTGCTTAATTTAAAGACACATTTAAAAATTTTATAGAAAATATGTTGACGTGAAGATTAGTCGGTTTGTCTTCTATAATTTAACAGAAAATATTCTCCAACCCAAATGTTGTAAGAAACGTAAATATCCATACATGGACTTGACTTGACAAATAAGGAACGTCTAGTTTTATGATTTCCTAAATATTCATTTCAAGGATGTTGAATTTTAAACATTTTATTAATTTAAATCTTGTTGAATCAAAATCTCTTCTCTGATTCAGTAACATTTGTAAAATTTGGATTTTTAGATGTTGAGACTTTGCAAGAGAAGGTAGACATTAGTGGAATATGCCTTTAATGATTATTCCGATAATACCGGGTCATATATCCTAGTATATATATATATATATATATATATAAGCTGCACCTGTAGGTACCCGGGTACATATAGTGACAAATAGCTATTCGGACCCGGAGTGGCTGCATATAGATTAAATGGCTTCGGAGCCGGGTGTGATAACAATAATAGTATGAGCATTTTTTTAAAAGTGTTTTTTCTCTTTATTTCATAGATTCAGAGTTTTATTCTTTTTTGTTGTTGTTTTTTTATTGCAGGTAGTTGTTTTTTCTTTCTAATTTAATTTTTTTGTTTTAGCCATTTTCGTAGATCATTTTTTTTTTAATATAGTAATCAAGAGTATTTAGATACATTTATTGTTTTCATTTGAATTTTAGAAAAGTAATAATGTTAATTTAATTATTAATGATTAATGGACCACGTTATAGAATTTCACCAACAGCAGAGAGCCAATGTCCAAGCGTTGGTTGATGTGTTACGTGTCCTCATAATGAGCAGATCTGGGGAACTTTGCGAGCGGACCAGGGATTATGTTGCGATATGTTAACTAGAGAGTTGTGATACCCACTACCACTAAGTTAAAAAAAAAAAAACTCTTCAGCTCGCCGAAAATGCCACCCGGCCACCCCTAATTATAATTTTTTTTTTTAAAGTGCCCTGGGCGAATGCATCCCCTGATATTGAGGTCCTTTGCGAGTACCACCTTTACATGGCTCTGCATGGATCCAGTGGGCTAGAAAGAAATATCAGACAAAGTAGATAGATTTATAAAATAAAAATAAAAAATATTTAAATCTAAATGTATCCTAATGGGCATTTTTTATAACGTATCTTTGAAGACAGAAGAGTTCTCTTTGTTTTCCCACAATGGCGTCGTAAATGACAAAAGAATCATGAAGTGTACATTTTTTTAAAAATCTTGTACTATTTTGTTAAATGGTTATTGTATTCGAACAAAAAGATGCAATTTGAAGCCTTTAGTTCCATCAGGTAAAGAGGAAGTTTTAATTTTATATCACTAGAAATAATTATTCGCGCTTAAATTTCATTGCCTTAATTTAACTCTTTAGTAGGGACCTCGACCTCGGAATGGCCCGGAACTACCCGAAAAACGGGTATCGTGATTTCGTTGTCAAAATGGCGACCTCCACTTTTTAATTTACTGAGGGTATTGTTGTTTCGCGTTTTTTAATCGGTAATTTACCACTTGAGCGTCGGCCAAGAAAAAATCCAGGTGTTCCGGTTTGAAGGGCTATTTAAACAATGGTAAATTATGAGAGTGGTACCCGGGGTTTCCCAAGCATGGCCGCCATCTTTGTTGACATGATCCGTGAGAAGGTCACGGATCATGTCAACCAAGATGGCGGCCGACCCAAAAAAAAAAAAAAGTAGTGCAAAGACACGTATTGTACAAAAAGGGAACGGTTGGGGAGAATGCGTTTTATCAAAAAACTTACCGAAAGATCGAAAATAAGCAATATTACAAGAAAATTTAATTTTCAAGATAGGAAAACACACAAATATATAGTAATCTGTGAAAAATATTTTAAAGAAAATGTAAAATGTAAAGAAATGGAAGAAAAAAAATTTTTCGGAAAAAAATAAAAAAACAACGAAAAATTTGGTTTTGTAATTTTAAAAAAATTGTAAAAAACAATTAAATTTTGAAATTTAAGAAAAATGATTTTTAAAAAAAATTGAAAAAAACGAGTAAAATTTGAATTTTTTTTTTTTGAAATTTTTGAAAAATGAGCAAAAATTTGATGGCGCAAATCCCTAACCTGGATCCTAAACCCTAAACCTAACCCTAAATCTAACCCTAAACCTAACCCTAAACCTAACCCTGACCCTAAACCTGACCCTAACCCTAACCCTAAACCTAACCCTAAACCTAACCCTAAACCTAACCCTAAACCTAACCCTAAACCTGACCCTAAACCTAACCCTGACCCTAAACCTAACCCTAAACCTGACCCTAACCCTAACCCTATCCCTAAACCTAACCCTAAACCTAACCCTAAACCTAACCCTAAACCTGACCCTAAACCTAACCCTAAACCTAACCCTAACCCTGACCCTAAACCTAACCCTAAACCTGACCCTAACCCTGACCCTAAACCTAACCCTATCCCTAACCCTAAACCTAACCCTAAACCTAACCCTAAACCTAACCCTAACCCTAAACCTAACCCTAACCCTGACCCTAAACCTAACCCTGACCCTAAACCTAACCCTAAACCTAACCCTAAACCTAACCCTAAACATGACCCTAAACCTAACCCTAAACCTAACCCTAACCCTGACCCTAACCCTAAACCTGACCCTAACCCTGACCCTAAACCTAACCCTAACCCTAAACCTGACCCTAACCCTAAACCTGACCCTAAACCTAACCCTAACCCTGACCCTAAACCTAACCCTAAACCTAACCCTAAACCTAACCCTAACCCTGACCCTAACCCTAACCCTGACCCTAAACCTAACCCTAACCCTAAACCTAACCCTAAACCTAACCCTAACCCTGACCCTAAACCTAACCCTAAACCTAACCCTAACCCTGACCCTAAACCTAACCCTAACCCTGACCCTAAACCTAACCCTAAACCTAACCCTAAACCTAACCCTAACAATAAACCCTAAACCCTAACCTTAACCCTAAAATTCAGAAATGCATGGTAATGGACGATTTTAAAAAGCTACAAAAAACAATGAAATTTTCAAATGATAATTCGTTATTTTACTCACTCTTTACGAAGCAAGATCTCGTAAATGGGGCGGATACACAATTTTTATGACATTTAAAAATTCCCTCATTTGATCTTTAGTGCCACACGAGCGTCGCCACATATATTCATATAGATATGAGTCGAACTGCTCCTCCCCATGACAATTTTGGATATTTTGAACTTACCGCCGGACACCGGAGCACAATAAGACGACAGTGACGTAATATTTAATCACACCTTTCTAGATCCGCATGATTTTCAAGTACCATATACGAAAATTAATTTCTCTATTTTTCATCAATATTTCTAACATTCTGACAATTCCACACTCTCTGCATGAATTCCAAAAACATAAAATTTCAGTTTTAAAACCACAAAATTTAACTTTTCTTTGAATCTTCGTTAATTATTCACACGAAATCTTGTTCCAACCGGTTATTAAAATATTCCTTCGCCGCCACCACTTCCGACACTTCATCCAATAAAATTAACAACAATATCAACAAAGGGGAATGACTCCTGCCTTTCCTTGCACAAATTTTAAATAAATAAGCAAATGACGTCATGGGTAATAATATCATAATTAGCCCGTATTCTTACTTGCTTTTAGATGTACGTCACATTGTTATTCGTGTTTCTTCAAAGCTACCAGTTCATGAAAATCTTCAAATTATGGCACATTTCTCGATTGATAGTAATGGCTCTCTAAGATGGCAAACCAACAGGAAGTATTCGTCATAACCGTCACGTGACCAACCGAATATTATAGAGCCCTCACGTGACCAGCCGGTTCCGAATAGCCAATTACTACTATAGATACCCGGGTACCTATAGCCACTCCGTTAACTTTTTGAGGTATTCGATCACTGTGACCGATATTTTTGTAATCGGGAATTAATTTTTAATAAAAACACCCCAATAGTAATTGTAAATCCAATTTAAAATTATGGTTAATGAATAAATTAAGTTTTAAAGTTTAACTAAACAAAGTAAATCAGTATAAATTTTTAAACGGCGAAATATCTTCATTATTTTAAAAACATCATAGCCACCACGACCACACACTTTGAAATTAAAATTTAAGGATTTTTATCACTATTACAAAACACAATATTATTATTTCTTTATTTCATCCTTTTTCTAAGTAGGCTGCACAGCTGTAGCAAAAGCGACACTGTCTCTTCTCACAAGTAGACAGACGACATGGCAAAAACGTATGTGAACAGCTTGAAGTACCACCCGAGATACCAGCTGAAACTGAAATATATGATGTGTGCATCGCCAGTTTGGATATGAAGATTGAGACAACCCTCTCATCAATGCTTTGCACAAATTCAAAGCCCCGTTCTTCTTTTACTTAATCTATGCCGCTCTTGTCTTCTTTGGTGAACAGTTTGCTGTGTTGCGCGTGCATTCTTTTACAACATTTCATTGCTAAAACACTAGAAGAAGTTGTTGTAATGGACTATGGCGAAGCTAGCATTAGTCCCGCCGGGGCTCAATAAATATTTTGCCACCCTCTCCCACGAAAAAAAACTCTGCATTTTGCCGAAAATGCCGCTCCAAAATATATAGAAAACATTGCCACCCTTTCCTCACCCCTTTCCTAAGCCAGTACGTCTGGAGCATTGTGCATTTATGTCCACTGCAGTAGCGCATTAACAGTAAACAGTACATTATCATGCTGATGTTGAAGTTGAGAAGATTGACATCGAGAAGACAGAGCTGGTAGAGGAGCTTCTGTCACTTTCGTATTTATTCTCACTCGAGTAGAGAGTCTAGGATGCGGTGTATTATATTCTGAAACCCGGCCTCACAGCATTTTTAAAAAATATGTGTATTATCAATAATATCATGAGCTTTCATAGACGCAAAGTGTGCCCTACTTCTCTTTGAATTAAACTTTAAGTAACGTAAAATATTATACTTTTATGTATATTTGTTGAAAAGTTTTAATTAAAGACGCTCATTGACTCATACAAATGCAAAACAAACTTTAAATGTATGTTGCAGGAAATAACAAACAATTAAAAGTGAATCTGGGCCTCCAAAAGTAACGAGATAGCTCTGATTTAATTTATAACATAAATTTAATTTACAAATATGTAATTTCTCCGAGATATAACTTTTAAACCGATAACATATCTGGGTTAAATCTATGTTTAATCTCGGATCTCGGTAAAGAGTGTGACCGAAATGGCTATTCCGATTAAAAATGTCAATAGACATACACAGACTAGAATAAATCCCTTGAAAATAGTTTACTAAATAGGTCTACCATGGAACAGTTCCTGAAATCTAATGTAATTTCAGTTTTGGTTATTATTTAATGCTGTATGATAAGTTATAGACTATAATAGGGCCATATTTTTTAATTGGAGCAATCAGCCGAGGCATAGTCATAGTTCATAGTAGTTTAGTTAGTTTAGTTTATACTTTGTTTAATAATGTTTAATAATACTTTATAGGCTTATATTAGTAGTCGGTAATCCCTTATCTTAGTAGTCGTTGTCGGAGTCGTGTAGCCTCCTCACTCACTCGCATCACTTTCATTAATTCCTAATTGACAAAAACCATACTCATACAGCCACGATCATCTCATCATACTCATACATAATGCCTGCAGAATAGACTGAATAGTGAATACACATAAAATATTTTAAGTCAAAAAAACAAAACAATAGACTATAGAATAATAATATAAATTAACTAGGGCTTAACTGGTCGCATTTTTTTTTACACTGGGTATGGGTATTTTGAGAAATAGGCCTACGGCCTACTGACAGTCCTACACCGTACCTACCTGTCTTAAAACAATAAGTTTGAATAAGCCTACCGACAGTCCTACAGTGCCTACACCATACCTGTGGCTCTATTGATTAATATAATCCTTACCTCCCACTAATTAAATTTTTCTTACCTTAGTTCAACCATCACACATGACATCCTTTTTTCCCCACTCAGTACAATTAATATAATATAATTATAATACATTTGGAGTCAGGGATTTGAAAAGGGAGCAAGAAACACCAGAAACAAAATATATATAAGTTATAAGAGGTTATTAAAAATAAAGTATCTGCTGCAAATGCCACTCCAAGAAATGGCTCACCCTCTCTGCCCCCCACTAGCCCTTTCCTTACCTGTTGATAGGCCTAGTTTATAAAATAGTTGCTAGTATATCATCCAACTTTGAACTGAATCTCACATACTGTTTTAAATCTAGGTAACCTTATTATACATGCCAATAGCCAATCTTTACGGTTTACCCTTACTTTGTATGATTTTTATACATTTGCTGATGTGTACAGTACAGCTTTACAGGCTTTGCTACTGGTTTTCACTGTATTTAGAAAAGAAACATTTTGCACAAGACACACGCTCAAAACTGGCAGTGGAATGTTGGGCAATAGAAAACGTTAATCTCTTTAGCCATCTAAATCTAAGCTCGGTTTCAATGATATCATTCGATAATACTAAGACTTAGACGGCGTAGTATGGTAGTAACTACTTTGGGTAGTAAACCATAAGCACAAATATGCAGTTTTAGAAAGTGCTCTATTAATGTCCATTAAATAATTAAATTTATTTAATATTACTATCAATTAATAACATAAGTCACTAATCCTATTTAATTTATTACTATGGTATTGTTTAATTTAATATGTTAACTCTTTATAAAACTTAAAGTGGCTATGATCTTCTTCATTGTTCAAGCATATGTCATTTAGAGCCAATTAGAATTAGAGGCTTAACTTATATTGTATTGATTATTTTACTCCAGCTGGGAGCTTCAAATTAACATTTTATCTCCAAATAATGGAATAGAAAAAAATATGTATCCTCATGACATTTTCCCCCAGTACTGTGTGGTGAAAAATGAGGTTAAATGTTGATGGTACACAGAACTCAATAACTTTTTCAAGACTGACCTGACGATATATTACTTCATTAATTTAAATACAGAAATCTGTACTACAGCTAGTAGAATTATGTATAATTACATCTAAATTGCTATCATATTCGTAATCAGTGTCCATTTTTTATAAATTGTTATTTACCCGTGTAAAAAAATTAAAATTTTACAAAAATTGGACTTAAAACAAGCTTTTTTCATTTTTAAAATGCAATCAATCCATTTATGAATGAGTTTATTTGATAAAAATGTGCTTGCAGCAAAAGGAAAACAATTTATTTTTTCTTCATACAATTAAAGCATAGATAAAAATGATAAAAAAAGTTATAAATTATACTTTCTTTCAACTTTTCAATTTTTTCTGCTTTTGTAGAGTTGTTGTTTTTTTTAACCTTTTTTTAAAATGTTTTTGGATCCCACAGCTTGGCTACTACTGTAATTGGTTAATTTTTACTTAGTGACTTGACTTTTATGACACTTATAATTTATGTTACCGGTATACTAGTTTTACCTTGGCTTCTACACTGACAGCAACTTACTATCATCCCTCATATCAGTTCTGTGGTCAGGGCTTGTTTCTGTCATCTTTGCTCTGGATCAGCTGCGTCCTCAACTTAATAAGAGAACAGGCAATGCTGTAGCAGTAACTCTTATCCAATCAAGATTAGATTACTCTAACAGTTGTTTGTGGGGTTGACCTCAAAACCAAATTCAGAGGCTCCAGAAGGCAAAAAACACTGCAGCACACATTGTATCGGGTATAAAGAAAACTGACCACATCAACCCAGTTCTTAAAGATCTCCATTGGTTTCCTGTGAGTGAGCGCATTGACTACAAATTTCTGTCCCTGGTGTATAGCTGTATAAAATCTCTGCACCAATATATCTTTAAAAACTGATTTCTAAAAATGTATCCATACAAAACCTGCGCTCTTCAACACATACCTTACTGAGAGTTCCCAGTGTCGATAGACACAGAAAGAAGTCATAAGGGTGCGCTTATTTGAAGCTATTGTGCCTAAATTGTGGAACAGTTTGCCTCAATCTTTGAGGGACTTTGAAAATGATTAAAAAAAATCATTTAAGAACAATTTAAAGACTTTTTCTTTAAATAGATTATAGGACATCAGAGCGCTGTGAGCATATTAAAATAGCATGGACACAAGCGCTATAAAAGTACTCAATCATCATTATAGTAGAGAGCAGGGTTAAAAAAATCTTAGTCATGCCTGTCAGACATGACATGCAGAGCGGTTTTCAATGGCACGCAGAAGACCAAAAAGAAATAACAAAAAGACAGATTGTTTGCACCTTGAACCCAACAGTTTAGAAATCCTACTTTGACACAATATTACCAAAACATTACAAACCCCTGTTAAGGCTGTTATATATTATAAGTATAGTATAGTAAATGCTTCATTATAGTATACTTTTTAAGAGTCTGCTTGGCTTTTAGTTTTGTTTTGTGTTCTTTCAAGTTTTCAGCTGGCAGTGTACCAAGTGTTATATTCCATTTTACTAAAATCTTAGTCTTTAATTGGCATAGTTGTCCAATACTGATAATGTCCAATACTGATAAGTATATTGCTATTATACTACACCACAGTGTGTGGAGGCCTAGATCAAGCATGTTAATTAAACAACTATTTTTATGGGGCTGGATCATGATTAAAATATTAAATTATTATAGTGTTCATAGTTTATAGCCAGTCATTGTTTTGTAGCTGCACATCCTCCTTTTTGTATTTATCGTTGGCTTATAAAATTTGCCTAGCCAGGTGTTAATTTGATCAATTTTTCACAATTTTAGGTGCCAGTCATATATATTATATGACCATCATATTTAATTTCTTTTTTATAAACTAAAATTAGTCATTACCTTTAATCGCATCTTCTTTACTTAATAATGGTATTAATAATAAAGGCTTTTCTTTAAGAAATACTTATGTGGCACAGTAAATGAATATCTCTGCATAACATTATTAAGATTATTCAAACAAAACAGCACATAGTAAAAACTCAAAGAAAACCCCTTGGTACAAGTAGCTGAAATATCTATAGAAAACATTTGTTGTGTTGATTTTATTTTATATGTATTTGTTTACTTGGTGCTTGTGGCTTCCGGTTGCACACATTTTTTGAACCCTCAGACACTTCAATGTACAGTATGCAGACATGATTATCCACATTTTTTTAAAAGGTTTTGAAGAGCACATTTTGAACAAAGTGAGCCTAGTTGAATTTACTGCAGCTGGTTGCTTAAGGTGCTCTACTGTGTCTTGTACAAAGACACCAAACCAGGTGAATTTGGAAAGCAAACTGATCCAGACTTATGGAATCTTGACACCACATGGCTTGAATGTATCGTTCTCATCCACTTTTTAAACCTTTTCTTGGCCCCCTCCTCATTATTATCAATCACAGTGGATTTTCTTTTCCTCTCTTCCATCCCATTTTGACTGTATTTAGTCTCTCTCCCACTTATGTTCTGTCACTTTCCTCTTGCTGTTCTCTCGGATGCTACATTGCAGCTACGGGTTTTATTAATTTTTAAATTATTTTTATTGTTGTTTGTTTGCTGAAGAAGGCAGACATATATGTTGTTTCGTTGCATCCTTTTTATTTCAGGTTTTCCCATATATCATTTCGCTCATTTCCTTCTACTTGTTTGCAGTATGAGAGCTGTATGATGTGTCAAGGGTTCTATGGAGGCAACTTTGGGCAGCCAGTTTGCAGCACATGTCATCTCTTCTTATTCTCAGCCCAGCTCAAGGAGGATGGGGAGGAGGGGGAAGAAGGGGACAACAGAGTTTACAATCAGGTAAATGAAAAAATAGTTTTTATAATTGCCTAGAAGTTCTTGACATACCCAGTATCAAATTTTACCATCTCTGTGCATTGTCTATGGTTAGGCTCATTTAAAAAAAAAAAAAATTCATTCCACAAATAAAATAGTTTTTTTGTTTTTAAATAAAATCTTTTATGATTCAGAAAGTAGATTCCGATGATTCAGGTACTGAAGAGCCAGGTGTGGAGACAGACTTTTATGCCAGCCGAGACATACAAGAAAGGGAGGTAATTTTGATTTGTGAATAAAACATTTTGTATTAAAAGTAAAAGACAAAAAGTTTAAAATTTTGTGGAAAGTCAATTTAATCAAAAGGTGAATTCAAGGGTTGCAGTTATTTTCCTCAAATGGTATATTAAAAAAAAAAGGGGTTCATTATTTTTATTATTTCCATAGAGCAGAGTGTAATTCCTAAAGAAATAAACCCTTAAAATTAAAACTTTTGTGGAAGTAAAGTAATAGTGTTTGACACCCTCTTTAAAGTTCAAATTAATTTTTTTTAATGCTGCAGGTCTACCAACAGTCAAGGAAACCAGCCAGGCATAAGCCAGATAAATTAGCAGAAAGAATCAATGCTTTAACAATACCAAGGGAACTTGACCGCGTCTCTCCAAGATTAATAGAGTCTTTACCACCAGAAGGCAAGTTAACTAAGTTGTTGAGTTATTTTTAATGTAATAGATTGCACTCAGACCATAAAGTTATTTTATGAACGTATTCATTTATTTGATTTTTTTACTCTAACTTTAATGTGTCTCAAGATAATAAATAGTGGAATGAGACATGTTTAGACTCTCCAAGTTGAGAAGAGGAAATGCTCTATGTGAAAGACCAAACATGGAACGAAATGTCCTTTTATCTGTCCTGTCTTTTCATTTCAAGCCTGAATGTATCTTGTTCCACTATTTATGTCTTCAGATGAATTATGGGATAGTTAATTAAAAATATGTTTTGATAATGTCAAAATGTAGGAAGGATTTTCTAGTAAATAAATCGATTTCTTCTGTTTAAGGAAACAATTGAATGTTGTAAGAGATGTACAACATTTTTTTTTTTAGATAACAAAAATCCAGAGAAAGTAAATTGGCAACAGTGGGTCTAATCATTTTTTCCTTTGAAATTAATGACTTTGATTTTGCACCAGTTCTTCTGCTTGTGTTCAAAAACCTTGATGACATCTCCCTGTGGGTGGCTGGTAATGTGTGCACACGCTGGCGGCAGATCCTGGATGGTGAGATACCACAATCCAAGTGGAAGCATTTTATTCAGCTGCGCTGGCCACTATTTCAACTCCAGTACAAAGTCCGCTGCTGGAAAACTATCTACACACAACTGTAAGAAAACTTGTTTATGATAAATTCCTGTTTTATCCCTTTTTTGAAAAACATAAGTAAACAGTGATGCTCAAACCTGGCTTTATTATTCACGAATAGCTGTTTGTAAGGATTAACATCCCATACTCTTCTTTCAGTTGTTGCAATGGCTTTTTGTGTCTGTTCTCATTTTTTCCTTTGTAAGGAGCTCAACTTTTTCTACGCAGCAAAGTAATATTTTATTTAAAATACATTAAAAGATATCCTAAAAAAAAGTAAAAAATAAGTTAATGAAGAATTGACTAAGGGACAAGGTCAGCTGTCCCAAAAAGATCAGGAATGATTTAAATTATGAAACATTTTGTTGGTGGATTTCCAAAACTATTTATTTTGATATTCTTTACAGTTAATGTAATTGGATATGCGGTTTGATGATGGTGTTTTCCTTTGTTTTTAGGCTGCGGCTATTCGGACCCGGGTCCGAGAAGTGAGAGTTTAGATTTATTAAAAAATATTTAAAAATTATTGTAAGGTTTGTAAGACAAAATTTGGTATCAAATGAAAGATAATTGAATGGACAATCTGTTTGTAAACTTACTTCTTCAGTTTAATTAAAATAAACTACCACATCCGAATAGCATTTAGTCAAAATGGAACCGGGAATGTATCACTGTTATTCGGACCTGGGTACAAACATATAGTCCTTTCAATTATTTTTCATTTGAAACCAAATTGTGTCTTAAAACCTAACAATAATATTTTTTTTTAAATTTTAATCCCAACCTCTCACTTCTTGGACCCGGGTCCGAATAGCCACTACGTTGTTTTTATATATTGATACTTTTAAATACAAATTTCCAAATTATTTCTTGCAGATTACTGAGTTCTCCATGTCGATACTGTCTTGAGAGCATGATGTTGCAGGTTAGTCATATCATTTTAACTTGTTAAGTTTAGTTGTTTCACCACTCATTTGAATTGCATTTTGAATAGCATTGCATTGTTATCTTACATCTAGTAGTAATAATAGCAGGGACTAATAATAATCTGAATGAGTTTGCAGATACTCAGACTACCTGGAGTTGGCTCTATGTTGAAAATATCCTTGGCAAGGAAACTGTAAAACACTTCAGTGTGTCACTCAGATTGTCTCATGTCCCTTGGACACTGACTTGACAGCATGTAGTTGATAAATAGCATCAGCTAGCATTAATTTTCCTTAAAGTAAGCACTTGGGAACCGATAGGCATCTGGCAGTGACCAGTGACAAAAATGGTCATACATGATGTTCATGAAGAGGTGCAGAAAAACAAAATCAGGCTGTGAACAAAGGCTTTGATTTTGACGGCCCCTGTTTCTTTGATGTCTGAAAGTCCAGAACTGAGCTTAAATCCAGAAATGCAAATGATTTCACACCCATTGTCATTGATCAATGGATGCAAGTCGAAGCCTAAAAAGATAGTAACACAGATTTGTTTTCCTCCTAAATGTGATTTTTTTTTTTTCAGAGTACTCCCCCAATAGAAGAAAATTCTTGGCGCCACAGGAGACTTCGTAGTGAGTTAAAAACCCTTAAAACAGATCCACCAGAGGGGATTCAGGCCACACCTTTAGACCGTCATTGTTGCCACTGGCAGGCCTCCATCACTGGGCCTCAGGGTAGTCCATATGAAGGGGGCTTGTTCCTATTATACTTACAGATACCACAGAGGTGAAATCATTAATCAAACATTCTTTGATATATTTCAGTTTTATCACATTGTCTCAAGATCAGTATTTCCCAACCTGGGGTCAGCAAACCAAATATAATATAGATTTTTTATTTTAATTAACACAAAAAGAAAAGGAGTTTCCATGGTTCACCAATGTTTAGTCTTAGACTTCTTTCTAATGCAACAAATTATTATATATATAAGTTAAAAGCATTTCCCAGTATTAATAATTTTATAATGATTATGTACCGGTAGTCATTACGTATCTGGGTGTCACATAAGTCTGTTATTGGGGTAATCAGAGGGATGTGCTCAAATACCATTGGTTTAAAGTGTGTCAGAGAGCTGGGTATGGTTGTGAAATCTAATTTTATACAGTTTTTGTTTTACAATGTGATTAAAATTTATTGGGAATTTTTATGAATGATTGTTTAACAGTTCTTTAGATATATGTACTCATGCAGCGATAAAAATGTTAACTCATGAAGTTGGGGCACTTATAGTTCTTTATGTTCAGTAAAATGTGATATCAATATTTATTTGATGACTTGTTTTTTTTTAAATTTTCATTAGTTATCCCATGAGACCACCTAAAGTTCGGTTCATCACCAAGATTTTCCACCCCAATATTTCTCGCCACGGCGATGTTGGCCTGGACTCTATCCATCACAACTGGAGTCTGGCCCTGACCATCTCAAAAGTCTTGATAAGCATTCAGTCACTTTTAACAGATCCATACTGCACCATATGCATGGAGCCGGACATAGGCAAGCTGTTCAAGCAAGACAGGAGTCAGTTTGACAGAATGGCACGATTGTGCACATGGAAGTTTGCGATGCACGATTACGTCATGGCTTTTCCCATTGACCCGAACGGAGTATAAGATTCTTGCTATTACAGTACAGCCATGAACAATTTTGAAGCAAAAATAAAAATTCTGGAAGATGTGATCCCTCAGCTTATATTATTATAAATGATGGAACATGTTCAGTGCTTTAAAACTGAAAAATATGGTAATGGTCTAAAGTCTAAGCCCTGTACTTGTTTTATTTCAACTTGGTTATTTGCTCAAGTTCGTTTCTCCCATCTAAACGGCGGTTGAATTATGAATGAGTTTACAATGAGGTTGATTATGTTGTTTTAAGGATCCTGGAAAGTTGTAATATTATATAATTTAAATATATTTATGAAAAGACAGTGCTGTTTGTTTTTTTATACACTTTCATGTTCTCTTTTACTTAAGTTATATTATATAGAAATTTTACATCAGTGGATATGCAGGAATCACAAAAATCTGTTCTAAATAGTCTACTAATGTAAAGTTAATGATCACAGCATTAGGAACTCTACTGCTCACATTTATTGTGTGAGCTGATGATGAATGATATAATTTCTAACCGGTATGATTATTGTATTAGTATTATTATACATACAATTCTGTCAAAAAAACAAACCACCCATTTTTAGTACCTGTTGATAATCAGCAGCTTTATTGAAAATGTCAAACAGTGGAAACCAACTTCCTTTACAACAATGGACTGGTACATGAATCATACTTATAGTTGTACACAACAGTTTTGCAAGACAAATAGCCTAAAAAAATCTAACTTTACACAATTTTGGTTACGGTTACAGTACTTCAATCAGTGGTTGTAAAAATTTCATTTTCAATAACAAAATAAATTTAACATCTCTTATATATTTTATAAACAGTTTTCCAAACAGATGAAGATAATGATGTAGAAAATGTTTTTAAACATAACATCTAATGGAAAAAAAATGCACACTCATTTAATCCCATTGGTGTAGAAAAATGAAAATCCACCACTAAATTTGTTCAAAAGGACCTCTGATAAAATGTTTTAAAAATGTTACCCAGGTAATCTTTAAAAAAATCAAACAATTTTGTATATGGTACAAAGAGAAAAATTGATCTTCACATAATTCAAATCTTCAGTACCGGTAAATGAATGTTCCCATGAAAATGAATAAAACTATGGATGATGACAGTTAAGTAATAGAGTAATAACACACAAAATAGTTGGATCAGTAATTGACTGTTTAAATTTGAATTTTAAAAAAATCAAACTTAAATTTGTACTCTTCTTTTATTGAAACATCACTTTTACTTGAATTGTCCCCTATCCCAAATATTGCTTGGCCATAGCTCTTAAGAATTTAGTTTTACGAATGTGAACTGCTCTCCTCTGTATTTGGTCAGGGTTGTTAGAATTAAGGTCCATTTGGCTGAGAGCCCGTAATGCTGCCTGTCGCTTGTCCATCTCTCCTTTTCGAGTATGCAAGTGGACCAGAAACTCTAGAATGCTGACATCCCAGATGCAGCAGTAGTAGGCATCCATTGCATCGTACACGTTCCTCTCCTGCAGTGATTTAAATGCTGTGGTGTAGTCCACCTCGTCAAGGTACTGACACAGCACAGCCACCTGGGTGTGACACTGCAGGTATGAGCAGCATTTAATGATGCGTCTCAAGACAGTGTCATCATAGATGGACCTAGGGACGGGGCAGGTGAAAAAGTCTGTTGCCACAACACCCGCCTCCAAGTAAAACTTGACAGCGGAGGCGTACTGGTTTTGCACAAAGTATATGTCGGCTTGTGTGCGCAGCCATGACGGCTGCATAGGATCTGTCCTCAAGCTGTGACTCAGCACCAGCTTTAATGCTTCCTCTACAGATGCCACAGAGCTTATGGAGGTGCCTATAGCCGTGGGCCACAAGTAGATGTACTCAGTGGATATCTCACTGGTCACATCATCTCGGAGAATACTGAAGAGTTTTGCAAATAACGAAACGAGCACAGAGAGAACAGTTGTGTCCTTTACCTTCCGTAAGAAACTTGTAAACAAATTTAAGGGCAGGATTCCACATTGCTGATCTCTTCTCATGGCACTGTCTCGTGATGACTGTGGACGTTTGGTGTTCCCTACATAGATTATTTGAAATTAAAATCCTAAATAGAATGCTAAAAACATGGAAAAAATACAATTTAATGAAATGAAGGGCACTGCAGGCAGAGTGCAAAAATAATGGGCGCCAGCTGCCATGAATTAAACTCCTAGATGTGGTGGCAAGGACAGGTGTAAAGCTGCTTGAGATAAAAGCGATGCAAGACAGTATTTGAGTTCTTTTTTTAAAATTTGGGACACTTATTATGACTGAGAAAATATTGTTCCTTCACAAACAACAAGCAGTTTTTCTTCATTTCTAATTTTATAGCAGATTTCTTAAGTCATCGAAAAACTATTGGAAGCTTTGACTTTAACTTTCTGATAGTTTTTTGGTATATTTTAAAATCACATTAGAGAACCATTTTTAAATAAAGTTACATATTTACCAGTTTGAAAAACTCCTATAACTGCATCCCATAAGTCTCTGGCTGGTTTCCTGACATTTTTCTTCTGTTGAATATCACGCACCAAAAGAGCCAGCAGACGTGAAAACTGATAAGACAGATAAAGATATTACAATCAGGGGGCATTGTATGGTGAAACTTTTTTTATTGATGAACATCTCATGGGATTTTTAGATTACTACTAACAGAATAGTTGCTGTAAATTTCAACTTCTTCAGTGAGAGCAATGATTTAAAGCAGCGGTTCTCAAACTGTGGGTCGCGACCACTTTGGGGGGGGGGGGGGGTCGAACGACCCTTTCACAGGGGTCGCCTAAGACAATCAGAAAACATATACTCTCCAGTTATAAAGTAGCAACGAAAATAATTTTGTGGCTGGGTGTCGCCACAACATGAGGAAATACATTAAAGGGTCACGTCATTAGGAAGGTTGAGAACCACAGATTTAAAGTGTACGATTAGTTTTAGTCCTAATTAAAATATGACACTGAACATGATATTTAATAAAATTTTGTTACGGCTCATTGTTTCACCTGAAATGAAGTCTTAAATAAAAACACACGGTAATGTCTAAGACTTACCTCTATAAATCCATCCCCTGTGTTGTTGAGATCAGCCAGATACTGCCATTCTCCTATGTTACACAGAAAAGCTGCACAATGTTCCACAACCTCTATACTTGGAGTGATGTCTGATATATAGAAATGAAAGGCAATGTAATAAAATAAAGTATCTCAATGGATATAGAGGTGAAATTCCCTTTTGGTTGGACTCTTCGAATCATTTCATTTGAAACTCGTCTGGGACCAAGTATGGCCAGTAACTAATTACCAGACACTGGTATAAAGTTAAGAAATGTTAAATTAAAATGATTATAATATATGCTTATTAATTCACCAAAATCAGGCATCTTATTTCCATAGTTTGATTGCTACATAGTATTGTACCCGGTGCAAAGCTTATTACTTAAAAGTCAGATACTTTGTCTTATTAATACTAGCATACCCCTTTTATATGCTAAATGCTAATTAATCAATAGTAGCATACCTTGTCCTGATTAAATTGAACCAATAACAGAAAACCCTTATTCTAAGCTAATTAATCAATAGCAGCCTACCTTGACCCAATCTGATGATTGTCAGACACTGTTTGCATTGCATGACGAGATCTTGAACATTGAGATCTTTGTTTACCGTTGGGTTGAATGAATAATGACACAGCTCTGCCAGAAGGATCTGCCAACGGACATGCTTGGCTGCGACGTAGGATGTGTTCAACAATATAGACTCTGCAACTGGTAGCAGGCTCCGGGCCCTCTCGTAGATCTGATCAGACATCACAATATATTTGATACATACCAGTAACCTTAGTGCATGTTATTACACCAAGTATTTATTATAAAAAAAAATGTTTTTTTAAAAAGACGGTTCTAGGATTAAAGAGTTCATTAGAATGACTTATTTAGGACTAAAAGAGGGGAAATAAAAAAGATTTCTCTACAATGTAACGTTTTACTTTTGATATAGGAAAAAACAAGAGCTTTCTTTACAATTGAACATTTCACTTTGATATTTTCACTTCAAACAAGTAAAGCCAATATAACTCTTCACTCTATAAATTGTTAATCTTAAACTAGTTCAAAGTTGTTTATTGTGCTATGGTTAAAGCAAGACAAATGCTGAAATGTGTTCAAAGTAATTCAGTGTAGAGTTATAGAGTGAGATGAGCGTAATTAACTTTTTATTAAGGCCGTAAGAGTAATTATTTGTTTAATCATAAGATTACATTGAAAAAGTGTTATATATGTTATAAAAGAAATATATGCAAGAATATTATTATTATTTTTATTATTCGCCCTTGGCATGCAAAGATAATCGAGGCAATATTCGACTTGGGTGGTATGCCTTGACTTGAGCTGTGTTTTGCTTAAAGTGAGGGAGATTTGCTCAATTCGTCAGCATCATTCTCTCGTCCTTGCCTATTTGATCCAATGGTAAGACTTAGTCAAGTTGACTGGAAATAGACCAGGATGCAGTGGATGACCAGCAGTGTGTCTTGTGTGTTTCACTGTGCTCTTAATCAATGCCACGTCGCAGGATTTGTCAGAATTTTCATTGTGTCAATGTCATACCGCCTATGGGACTCCATCTCCAGGATTGATTTCAGAGTTCCCCCCTCTCTTAGACCAGTTGTCACCCATGACTAACACGTTCCATCCACCCGGGGGCGCTGGTGTTGTTCTTGCTTGTCTGGGCTGTTGCTGGGGATTGAACTCCAGACTAACAGATGGCCGGTCAAATGAAAAGAGCTATTAGGAAGCTAGGCACTTACATTTAACTCCATACAATGCCTGGCCTTGGCTATTAGGATGTAGAGATAGATTCTGTCAAACTCTTTTATCTTGTCCATGCTTGAAGAGTCCATGAGGTGCTTGAGCTCTTTTGGGACTTTCCACTGTCAACAAAACAAAAAAGTAAATCAAAATCCTATTCAAAAAGTAAATATAACATAAATGTCAATCTAAACTGCAGGTGGCAATCAGAAAGCAATGATAGCTCTAAAGAAATTCGCTTGTGAAGATCTCAATCGTTACTCAACCTGGTCATTGAGGGAGATGATCTGTGCTGCATTCAGTCTCCTATTCTCGTACAGTTCTGTGAGTATGTCTTTGATCAGCTTTGGCTCGTACACAGCAAGCAGCTGGCCCTCAACGTCACTCATATTGTAGGAGGACTCTGGAGAGATGATCACTTTTAGTAAATGGTTTTAGGACATGATAAAGATGAATTGAGTGCTGAAGATACATTAGGTGCTTAAAAATTCCTGTGCTAAAAAAGATTTTGACAGCATCATTACCATGTTAACCATTGACTTAAAGACATCGGTCACAGTTTTCATGTGCTGACCAAATATTTATGCCCACAATTTTAGCAATATCTTAATGAGGGTCTTCATAACCAAAATCATTCACTTTAAAAAATATATATAAACCTATTTTAAGGCTTTTAAAATAAATTAAGTACCCCTAGTTGATGGATAACTGGTCATGGCTAATGGATCTTCCATGCCAACTTCTTGTAAATATGAATTGTTGACATCAGAATCTTCTATTGCCAATTCAGCTAGCTCAACCTCATTGAAGTAGCTGGCAAGGTCAGAGGTCAAAACTTTCTGAGAGAAAAGGCTGTCAGGTGGAAGTAGCTCTATCACATGCCTGAACAGATTTGGAGTAGAGAGTAGGTTGAATTACTATAGATACAATGAAGGCTTGGATACTGCATGCCTGAATAGATTTGGAGTAGAGAGTAGGTTAAATTACTATGGATACAATGAAGGCTTTGATGTTGATATTACCTAGGTGGCAGGAAAAGATGAAGATGAATATTCATAATGGGAAATCTGTTCCCACTTACCAGATAAAACATTTTAAGTTTGTCCTCTGCGTCAGTGAGGATCCTTTCATGACAGAACTCAAAAGCTGGTGATGAAAAAGTTGAGACAATGTATTGCATCTAAAGATTTTTACCATATTCTCTCTCTTTATCTCTAACAGTCCAGTGACAAAAGATGGACATTGTGATACCACAAATCCCAGCAAAAAAAAATAAATAAAAATCAGAATAATTAAAAATAAAGTTCATATTCCACACACAGATGTAACCAACACATCCTGGGCAGTTTTAAAGCAACCATGTTATTTTGGATTTTGCATACACAGAAAGGATTTAACATCAGTAGCTTAACATTTTCTTTATTGGCTCACTGCAAAGTTGGAGGAATGAGCCGGTGTCCCCACATGAGTTGACCCAGTTTGACAGCCAAAAATGAAATACACTGCCGAGTGGTGACACTTTTTTTTTTTTTTTGGTTGAAATGATACACCTTTTCATGACCCGACTTACCTCAATGACAAAGTTAAAAGTATTGGAGTCAGCATTTCTCAGGGTCTCTAGGATTGGAGTGACCAGAGTTTTGCCATCCAACGCTGTCCTCACAACATTGCACAGGTACACCTGGATGTGTAGGTCTGTCATGCTGGAGGCCAATATGAGGTGCATAAGCATTTTGAGAAATACATGAAGTATAACAAATATATATGTACATAGTATTATGAGGCAATGCAAATTTTTTTACAGGAGTCTTAATTTTTTTTTTTCATTATAGAAGGTCCCATCTTTAGGGATGAACAAGATATCTTTACTTTAACATATTTAACCACTTGATTTTATGAAGGCTTCTGTCGCAAGAAACTAATGTTGACTGTCTGACAGGTTTCATCAGCAGAGTAAATCACTAACATAAGCATTGACCAATGAAACACACATTGGTTTAGTTTTTCTCTTGAAGCTTGTTTGCTTCCAAATCTTTTTGTCTATATCAGTAAATGTAATTTTGTTTTATTAACTCTAATAAGTATCCTCTGTGATAAATGTTTAAAGCCTTATGGAAGAATTATACCTTCAAAAAAATTATGGCTCACCATCAAAGTTCCCTCTAAGGTTTGTTGGTTCATGTGCAAAATCATAAAGTTGTGTGCAAATTTTTACAGCATCAATTTTTTTGTGCGCAAAATTTTACAGCCTACAGACACAAACACACACTTAAGTGGAAATTAGCTGCGCGGTACTCAAAACAGCTGCGCTGCGTCTGTGAGATTACTGCGCGGCCGCGCAGCTTAAAGGGAACATTGCTCACCATCACTCTTTAGTTTTATCCCCCCCACCACCCCCCAATGTCCATATAAAATACTTAAGAATTACTTACCCTTTTCTGAGTAGTTCCTCCTGTAGGTTTCCCCTGTAAGCCATGTCCAGCTCCTGCTTCAAATTGTCCTCATTGAGAACCTCTACAATTCCCTGATAATGAAAATTTTAAAAAATTTTGCTCTTTGCCACACTAAGGGTTGTAAACAGTTTTCATAAATAGAGTGCACGTAAAGCTCTGCAACCCAATGATGGAAAAGCTTTACAGTTGTAGTGAATCAAAATAAAACCAAGATTACAGTCAGGCTCCTTTTGAATAATTATGTTGCGATGCATCTATGTATTTGACTCTATAAAATTTGTATTGAGTGACATTTTAGTGACATATGATATGATCATGGGAAAAAACTTTATATTATTAGAGATCAGCGACAACAAATAAACTGCATAACTATCTACTCTTTTCACATGAACCAACATAATGTCTGCAGACGTGCCAAGAGAGCCACGACTACTCTTGAAGTTATTCCATTTCTTTCAGCATCAATAAAATTAGTATCAGCGCACAGACAGGCCAGACTTAGCCTGACAGCCAATGAATTCCCCCATGGGTCAACCACCACCATGTCAGTAGTGCTGGATGTTAAGCCTAGCATGAATGACATACCTGAAAGTTTTTCCTACGTGCTACCTCAGCTCTCTCAAAGAGGCTGGGTGCCCTGGTGTCAGTTGGAACCCCTAGCAGGCTGCTGCAGCTGGTTAAGTAGCCACGTAGTCGCTCCACATCTATGGTGCAGTAGACAGGATCTTCAAGCTGATAGAGAGAAAAATTAATCATTAGTGGAAAAATGGAAAAACAGAGAGGGGTTGAGAGAACCAATGTCCCATGTTTTATTGATAAAGTATCAAGACCAATTCTGCCTTATGAATATCTCTTGAAAATCAAAATTGAATGGGGCAGACCATCACACATGACAGTGAGCAACTAAGAATTTCCTTTGGTCATAATGGCATTGTGAAGGCGCTGGGAACAAGCAAGTCTGTGCATCACAAACTTGCTTGCTAAGGGTTCTTGTTTCAGGCTCATTGTCTCTGGCAGCAAATAAACTAATGGCAGTTTAAAAAACAAAACAAAATATAGGGGAATCTGAACACAGCTGTGTCAGGTTTACCTCATTGTGTAGCTGTTTACAGACACGGAACTTCTCATATGCTTTTCTGTAATCTCCTTTGAAAAAATACAGAGCACCAAGATCAAAGCATATCTGAGGAGTAAAACAAAAAGTTGGAGATAAGTCAATGGTCCATGGTAACCAAACACCACACTGAGATAGTTCAAAAACAACAAACAGCTTCATCATTTTTGATAAAGTATGAAGATATCAAACGCAATTAGCAAACTTAGCACAGGTAATATTAGATACAACATTAAAAAAAATGATCTTTTAGAAATGTCGAAATTTGATGAGGAGCTTTCTAAAAATGTAATAATTGTTGTAAGTGTACTTAACATATTATAAAAACCATAACCCAGATATTAATCTATATAATTGCAATTCAAGACTTTCCTTCTTGATAAATGAATAACCAGGCTTACTCAAATGATTATTTATTGTTTAAATTTATAGTATTATCCCATGTATAACTTTTTGGGGAGATTTATCTATGATAGAACTGACATGTTATTTAGTTGTTAAACATATTGACTACACTTGGAAACTTTTAAAAGGGCTTTGCTTCCTCAATTTTGCTTTTCAACTGCATATCCTTTGAGAATTTTTTTTGGAATTCCTCTATAAGCACCTATATTAAAATTCTTTGTGATTTATCTGCCTAAAACTTAACTCACCTGACATGTCATTTCTTGTGGTGAGACTTTGATTGTGTTTCCCCAGAGTAGTTGCCCTTCCGCATCCTCCTTTGGTAAACCAAAAAATTCTGTACTGGGCATGTCAGCACTGTTTGCCCCTGACTCTAAAATGTGCAGACAGTTCTCAAGGAAACTAATGGAAGCTGGGAGTTCTTCTTTGAACTAGATTTGACAGACAGACAAAGCACAACAGCCTTTTTTAACTGACATCAACCCAAAAACAAAATACTTATTTTTATAACAGGCTTTTGTCTTTTGGACTCTATTATGATCTTAAATATTCAGTAATTCAACTGTTTCTATACAAATCTATTTATATCTTAGTTTTATCAAATAAGTCATCTGACCTGTTTATGGTTGCCTTAATGTAAAAAAAAAAAAAAGGATAAATGTTGACTGCCCGGTGAAATACCTTTCTAATAATCGTGTCGGTAGCTTGAGCCATGACCACATTGGGATCAACCTGACCGGGCCTGTGTATAAAAAATACTTTAAAATAAAATTGATCCTATATACCATAGATTAATTTTTTTATTCTATTTGTTTTCAATTTGTTTTTTAAAGTTTAAGAACAAATTTAACATCATATTTAGTCCTTAGGTTCTCCATTTTAGCTCTTATTCTATTCTTATCAATGGTAAATCTGTTAGATGAAACTTGATGCATTGCTATACCTTTGGTCACCATTTATAACATGTTTGCATTAATCTATTAGACAAAGGGTATTATTTACTATGAAATAATACATTTTCATATTCTAATGGGTTAACATAACTTTAATGAAACCTTTGATGATTTCTCCCTCCTTTTTTAGACTATACCCATTTTCCCAGCCGGTAGCTATTTTCAAAGACTTAGAACCATCCATGGTTACAGAAAGACACGGACATATCAGAAGGATAAAAATGTCCTATTATATGGAGATACATCAAAGCATCCCATATTTTACTGAGCGTATAAAGAATATTTAAAAACTTGTATCATAATCAGCAACTTAGTTTTTCTCCTTTTCAATTAACAGATGATTTATAGATACATGCAAATGAAAGTCAAAAACAGAATGACTAAAAAAATTATCTTACATAGAAACAAATCCTTGCTTAATAGGTTTACTTGGGAAGCTGTCTCGCACAACACTACGCACACACCTTTGGAGTCCGGGATCAAGAGAGAGAAATAAAATTGTTCTAAAATTCAACTATGCTTAAAATTTTAGGTTTATAACTGTGACCTCAACAAAAAAATACAAAAAAATAAAGTAACACACTACTTTGTAAATTAAAAAGATGTCAAATTATTTTTTAAATTATGCAGGACTCATTTTGCTATCAGATGACATAAGACACTTAAAACAATTAACAACACAACTGAAACATTATTTTAAGCAAATTCATATAAGTCTTGAAAAAAAAAAAATAAGTTTAGAAAATTTAAAAAAAAAAAATTTGCAAGCAAAATATTGTTATTAAAGTTTACAATCAACAGCATATTAAATGTTGAGACTTTAGGACTAGAAGCAATTATCTAATTACATTGCTGGTCTCTTTCACTATATTTATGTTTACTCAATAAATACAATTACAGTCGACTATTAGCCAGTAATTAAGAAACTGGCCGGATGATGTCCAGAGGACTGCTGGACTTACCAACGGTGAAAGAGATGCACAACAAAGATGCCCAGCTCTGACAAGGTAACAACTTCAAGGTCTGGGTTGTGAATGTTGTCAATGACGCTCGGCACACAAATTTGTAACAATAGGATAAGCAGAGCTTGCAATATGGGTGTTGGGATTCTGTGGGGAGAGACAAAACACACAATTTATATTTAAGATCTGGGTTGAGTTTTTTATCTGAAACAAATGATTAAATGAAGATGTTAATATTTATTTGGAAAAAACAAACACTCAAAACAAAGAGTTTGAATGGCATTTACAAACAAGTGTAACATTCACAGACCCTTTCTCCATGGCTATGAGATTCCATCTGAGATAACAACCAACTCTGAGGGCCAGAAGGCGAAGTGCCTTAACCTTCTTTGTTGGCTCAATTACTTTAGGTTCTGTCATGAAAATAAGAACATGTATTATAATAAAAAATAAAGTTTAAAATTATTTAAGTTACATCAAAGAAACAGGAGTTCCAAAATTTGCTAAAAAAAAGCATTAGAATAAACAGTTGGCAAAAATAGTTTAAAACAGTAACATAATTAAATATGAATGAATTCTAAAAAAAAAAATATATTAAAAAAAAATAAAAAGATAGTAAAAATGATAAAATGTTTTAAGGTGATCTTCTCATGATACAGGAAAATTAAAGGTGAATAAAATCTATATATCTCAGTGGTTTTTAACCTTTTTGGAGGTACCAAACCCCACCAGTTTCATATGCGCATTCACCGAACCCTTCTTAATAGGAAAAATAAAATGTTTTTTTTCCGTGATTTTTTTTTGACCTCCGCCGAACCCCTGACACTAACTCACCGAACCTCAGGGGTTCGATCCAACCCAGGTTAAGAACCACTGATATATATATTTTTTAATATATATTTTTTATGTCTCTATAAAAAAGTGATAAACTCCAACACAAGTGATGGCGCTATGCCATCTGCCTACCATCTTCTATTTTGTTGATAGGAATAGGGATGACACCAGGTGGCACTTGAACTTTTTTCTCATTGGCTGTTTGAATGACGGCTGCCATCTCAACTTCAGCTTGTTGCAGGAACTGAATAATAAGCTGGCAAGGACTTGGGTCTGGATATTTAAGTCATAAGTATTCAAATATTTGAAGAAGTAAAAATGTATTGGTTTTAATTCTTCAGATTACATTTTCTTTAAAATACAACAGTAATTAAACCATTCTTAATTCAGTAAACAAAGGAGTTCACAACACAACTTTGAGAAAATATCAAAATTAATAAATTAATATTTGGTTAGAGGTTTTTGAAACTCTCTTTCCTTCTTATTAAAAGATCCAAATGACACCATACAATTTTTGATTATAGCAATGAAGCTATTTGAACAGTACTTATTGATACTATTTCATAATTATTTTATTAACGGTAATTTTATCAAATACATTTTTAAAAGAATTTATCAGTGAAGCAAGTTAACAATGTTTGCCTCCTTATCTTGGCTGCACAGAGCAAACTTTTGTAGAGTTAAAGGATTTAATGGCTTAAGTTTCTTTAAAAGAACAACAAAATATAATTAAATATAATTAAAAATCCATAAGTAATGTTGACAATCACCTGGGTTTTCTTGACTAAGATGCTCTTTGAGTAATTTGTCATTGAGAATGAACTCAAACCATGAAATATTTGGCAGTGAGGCAGGGGTAATTGATTGCCCCCCTTTCGGGATCTGGGCATCCGTCATTGTGAATACAACTATAGATAATCAGGTTATGTTAACAACCCTAGAGAGAAGAAATAAATAACTGATCCACAATTTTTTTAATTTAAATCATTTTTTAAAAGTATTACTCCAATTCATTTATTTGCAGCCTATAGAAACAATATAGGAATTATTATTTTGTATGGGCAAAACATGAAATGTGTCTAATAATGTCAATAGCTTGGTTTATATAAATATAGGTATTTTGTAAGTAAACTTGAGAAACTCATTTGAAACAAAAGATACAATATAACATAATTTTTATAACATTATTGCATACACACGCTATGACCATAAACAACAAATTTATTAGAAATGAGAGTGTGCTAGTCTCGAGTTTGAAGATAAATTTAGATTCAAATTACAATAAATTACTATTTAAATTTTGGCCGGCACTACGTACACCGCGGCGGTGTACCTAGCGAAACTATTGACTTTGGCCTGCGTACACCGCGGCGGAGTACCTAGCTAAATCATGGTCTGTGGCCTGCATACACCGCAGCGATTTTAAGTAGCAAAACTATGGTCTTTGCAAGTCTTTAACTTTTTGGCCTAACCGGTACTTGTAGATTTAATGTTATACTCGTGTTAAAACTGAAAACTATTTATTTAAAATTCGTTTAGCTCCTTGGGAAGATATTGATTAAGTTCCACGCTTATGGGGCAAAGTACTTGTAAAGCATTTCTTATTAATTTTTAGAAGGGAGGGGGCTGGGGGTGTAATGTTAAACCATGATTTATTTTTAAAGTTAACCACTTTATCCCCCCACCCCCCCCGATTATATTGAAAGGCAAAAAAAGTTAGTTAATTTGAAATTATCCCCCCCCCCCCCCAACCCAGTTGTTGTTTTGTTTTGTTGGGGGCGGGCATTGTAAATATAACATTGTATGTGATCCCTCGGGGTGTGGTGTAAAATGAATGGAAAGCCAGTGAATCTATTTTGTTAGCACCAAGAAATAATTACACACAAATACACTACGGTAAGAGAATCACATACTCGTACATTGATCATGAAGTTGTGAAGTTAAAGTTGTCCGAGGCATTGTCATTGTGATACCAAGCATATGTCAACACAAAACAATAGTATGAGGATAAATACGAAACACGGCAGTGATTTTTAAAAGTCTTTTAATAATAATTAAATATCGTTGATTTAATTTTACATTGGCATTACGCATTTGTAAAAAATTCCGGCGGAGAGGGGAGGGGAGTGCAAAATGTAAGTTTGTTGTGAGCATGGGCGCCCGCAGAAAACTTTCTAGGGGGGCAAAAAAATCGATTAACTTTCTGGGGGGGGGGGGCAACATTTTTTTAGTAATGTTTTAATTTTAA
>CAXITT010000065.1:1177507-1206889 GCA_964033795.1 Lymnaea stagnalis
GGGGGGGGGGGGGGGGCAAGTGCCTCCTTCCCCCCCCCCTGCGGGCGCCCATGCACAAGACAAGACCTTCTCTAACAAGCATATCTTAAAACAAGGCCAATGGTACATTTTTGCCGCGGTGTACCCAGGCCAAAGCCCACGATTTCGCTAGATACACCACTGCGGTTTACGCAGCCCAAAGCCGATGGTTTCGCTAGGTACACCGCTGCGGTGTATGCATCCACTTCGTTAAATTTTTGGTTTGGGCTTAGACTTAGACACTTACGACTTAGGTCTAAACTCTAAGTCTAAGTCTAGGTGATAAGTTAACTCGTAAAAAAAAAAAATAACAGCTAGACCCTATTGAATTTTTAAAATACCAACTTTGTACTGAAAATATTTTAAGGTCGTCTATGGAAAGGTAGATGACTTTAACTTAAACCTAAATGGTCTAATTTTTCCAGACTTATGTTGAAAATAGCAACCACAAAGTAAGAGAAAAGTGACATTTTTTTCGAACATAAAATACAGAAGAGCTCCAATAGCAAATGACCAGGCGTCTTCAGAAAGTGACAGTTTAAGATTGAAATACGATTTAAATTTGTTTAAAAAATAAATAGGAATAATTTTTGGTGATATTTTGGTGAAATCAAAATTAAAAACTATCATTTTATGTTCTAAATGATTTAAAAATTCTTAATAAAAGCATATACATCTCAAATTAACAGATTACTTTAGAATGTCCTTTTGGCAACCTTTGACAAGATTTTTTACCGCAATAAACTGTTAATCTGTTAATGTAGAATATTATTACAGAGCATGCGTATTAAAAACAAACACAATGAAAGACTTAAATAACAGTGATATACCAGAATCTCTTTCTGTGTTGAGAGAAATAAAAAAGGCAAGCGGTGAATGTCTTCAACATGTACGTAGCCTTATCTCTAAGGTTAAAAATACGCCCCAGAAATTGCGGTCTCAGGTTAGTATATTATAAAAATGTTGTCCACTGAACTGGTCCGGACCTACTCAGCCCATTCTTCATTATTTGTCATTACTTCATACTTCATCTCCACTCTTCTTAGTCTCTTCTTGATTCTTAGTCTCTTACTTAGTAATCTTAGCAATATTACTTTAACTTTATTAGGCCTTCTTAGTATGCCATATTAATCTATAGTATACCTTATAATATATTATTACTAAGTTTTGAAGACTAGGGTATAGTAAAGGGCAAAGGGAGGTAGTTTATAAAATGGGGACGCCTGCCACTTTTTTTATCAAATTTCAAGAATGTATCCCTAAATCGATCCCTATGCCTAACCTGAACCCCAAATCGATCCCTATGCCTAACCTGAACCCTAAATCGATCCCTATGCCTAATCTGAACCCTAAATCGATCCCTAAACCTAACCTAAACCCTAATTCACTGCAACTATAATAAAGTTAAAGACACAAAAGACGCTGTGGCAGCCATCCTCGGTTTTAACCGGGAGGTAATTGGCTCCATGGGGTATTAAGCCCTAATTGCTCAGTTCATACAATAAAATGCTTGATATTATTGTAAGAAGAGAGAAAGGTACTAAACTTTAGTTGACAGAAACTTACTAACCAATCAGAGAACTTTTCACAAAGATTCTTGGGTTTCTAACCTATGGGATTGATTTTTAATTTGCCTTTTTAGATGAGTGCTTTCCCCCTCTAGTTTTCAGCCTTCTTCAAACCCTTTGTAAAACTTCAGCTAAGAGGGTGCTTGTTTATTTTTACTCAAAATTTTATTTCTACAGTGAAAGTTTTTTAGTTTACATACAAAAACAAGTACTTGTTGTACTTTTTTTTTAGTTTTAACTATATGTGTATGTAATGAATGAGTTAAAATACTGACTGATAATTGTAGAGCAAATGAAGATCGTCATTTTTGCAAAGTAAAATGGCAGTTGGATGAATGATTTAGAGATTGTTTATAAAAAGCTTTAAAATTCACTTTAATACTAAAGCACCTTCTAATATTTTGAATAGGAAGCATTTATAGTAAAAGAGATATGGTTCTGTAGATTATTTATTTAATAATTAGTTTATAAAAATGAATATTTTAAATAGCAGGGGCTTAACACCCCCAACTGTTAAAAGATGATTAAACAACCAAATAATATTGATTAGATTAATAAAATCCATGTTTTAATTCAAATAGCATTAAACAGATTATGACAGATAAAGTTTAAATTGAAAACAAAAGTTATTAATTTGTAGAAATAGGTTTAAAAAAATTTTAAATATAGTTTTGATAATGAAATCCCAGAAAAATCTGATATTAAAGCCATGGAATGGATCTGTCACAATTGCCTACAATCTATGTGAAAATATATGCATTGAACATGCTGGAGCTAATTGCCCCCATTTTGTTAAATTTAAGTCATAATTAGTTTTAACTTTTAAACCTTTTTTTCACTATATAGCTTTAAATTTTGCTCATTAAAGCTTTTGTACTTCAAGAAAGATGTGTGGTCTGTTATTTAAAAAAATTTTAAGTTTGAATTTAATAATATTATATTCATTTATTTCAAAGAGAAAAACAAAAAGTTCTTGAAAACATGGTGCTTAATGCCCTCCATTACCCTACACTACACTAACTTAGTGACTAAGTTGCTGACGGTTGAGAAGAGGAGAGACTAAATTAAGTACTGAAACTAGTTACACTAGTCACTAATTCAGTAGTTAACTAGGCCTATAATTTATTATATTTATTATGTAATAAAAAGTTATTTTATTGCTTCATAATATAAGCCCCTACATTTTATTACAAAAGTTCAACAGATAATCATAGTAATCTACCACTTCAGCGTCGGTGATGAAAAAAATTGTGTTGTTCTGGTTTGATGTGCTATTTAATTTAATTTAAACGGTTATGTTGGCTATTGTATAATTAATAAGATAAATTTCCTTTTATTGATCCAAATAGATGGATTTTTTTTTTTATGACATGACATTTTACATATTCATTTCAGTTTCAGCACGTATATAAATAATTCAAGACAACATTTTTTTAAATTTAAACAATTAACTATTTTTATAAATAAAAATAGAGATTAAGCATAGTTCCCCCCCCCCCCCCCCGTCAAGGTAACAATGACGTTTTTAAAAATATTATCTCCACTTAAATGGTTGTGGAACATGAATTTATGAAAATCGGAAGGTGAAAGATCGTGACTTATGCCAAACTGTCTTTTCTGCTTACCATTTTCGCGCATCTACATGTTTTCAACATTCTGTTTGTGGAAACAACGTCATTTTTATCAACAAAAAATTTGTTGATGGACCACAACTAAGTGTTCGTATATTAATATTTCAACTGAGTGTTCGTATATTAATATTTCATGTCTGATCTGGTTTATGTTGTCATAAGCTGTTTATCTGTCTGATACAAATCATGAGCCTCTAACTCTACGTATATATCTCTCTGTGCACTCATGTAATGTGATTGCATGTTTGTCTGGCACTTCAATGAGCAAACAGTGCCCACTCTCTCTTTTTATGCCATTGAAAGTCCAGTCATCCTCTCTCCATTGTACTATTATCAGTCATGAATAAAAGAATAAGCATTTAAATAGCACTTCAAACTGGAAAAACAGGATTTTTTCATAACCGATGCTCAAGTGGTTGATAACCCAACAGTTTAACTCCATTAACTAGAACAGTAAATTTATGCTGTCCACGCCACTAATTTTTCTGTGCTTCGCACTTCTTTTTTTTTTACATAGCTGCCATCTTTCTAGCAATAATTGCAACATAGATGATGGCCTCTTCATGAAAAGTAGTGCAGAAACATGGGGTCCAAACTGGGGAAGGGAAGGGAGAGAATGTACTTTAGCCACTTACTGAGACACATTAAAATAAGGAAAATGATGAGAATGTGTCATTTTTTAAATAATGTTTTTTTATGAAATTTTTTTATACTTGCAAGAAAAAAAGTTAAAAATTATAAAATCATGCTAATTGAATAAAATAATTGTATGAAATTTATGTGTAGGAAAACCTTCAAACCTGAAACTCTACCTAATCTGGACACTAAATGACCCCAGCGCAAAATCAGTGGCCCTAACTTAAGTGCAAATCTTCAAACCTAAAATCAGTCTCCCTAACTGAAAGTACATCTTAAAAAAAACATAAAATCAAGTGTTCATGTGCTCCAGTTACTCATTGTAATGAGATAATCTTTAATTTTAATCAATAGATAACAATTATATTTAAAATATTCAAAATAATGAAACCCCAACAAACAGCTTCATCGAATACACTTTACAAAATCTATTAACCTCATATATACTCACTTGAAATATTAATTGAAAAATGCATTCCGTAGGTGTATTAATGTTAAAATAGAGAAAAGTTAACTCTAGTAACTCTAGTTATCTCCTTGAATAAACAAAGTGAAGTCATATAAACTCAAGGTGGCACATTAAGCATAAATTAGCCATTCAACCTAGTTAGCTTAGTACTATGGCAGCTGGTAGCCTAACACTTGGAATTGTTTTTTTGTAAGTTAAGTCACCATTTACAATTTCCATGCACTGTACAATAGACTGAGTCATAGTACGATAGTACTGCACTAGAGTAGTGTACCTATAAACTCACTGTGCTGAACTAAAAAAGTGAATTGTGTCACTCACTCATTGGTAGTGACAGTAATAAAGATTCTTCTATAAAGTGGGTGATGAGCCTAAAAACAATTGGGAACCACTTATGATCCACTAACTAAATTAAATTATAGACAGACACTACTCCATCAATATAAATTAATTAAGTCTAATGATAATTTTTTGTGAAGAATTGCACTACTGAGTGCTTTGAGTATGTTAAATAAATAATTGACTCAAATATAATAATGTACCATCTTTACTTTTAGGGCATCAGTTTTCTTGATGTTAAAAACCAGCTTATGGTCAGTTATATGGCTAATCTGGGATTGCTGATGGATAAAAAAACCAGTGGCGAAAGTGTCAAGGATGATCCAAGCATTGATCGTCTCGTAGAAATCAGAACAGTAAGTAAGATATTAAACTGTGCCTTGAAAGTCTAAATGGAATTAATGACATTTATTGTACAGCAATATAAATGGAGTTGCCTACCATTTGAATGGAATACCATTTGATTTTTTAATAGCTTTTTTTTTTTGTTGCATTGTAAAGTATGATATTTTAATTCTCAGTGATTTTTTATTTAAACAGGTATTGGAGAAGATGCGACCAATAGAGCACAAACTAAAATATCAAATTAACAAAGTTGTGACAGCATATAAGGAATGCAAAATAGGTGATGGTTTTCTGCTTATAATTTTGTTCATTCAAATAAAATTATCATGTGCTTTTTTTGTTTGTTCTTGTTATTTCATTTTTGGACTCTTGGCCTTGGACTCAACATTTAGAAGTAATTAATTTTTTAAACATACACAAAATATATTTTGTGAAATTATTTTGTTAAGAAAAATACATTTCTGCTACTAGATCCATCTGATCCAAGAAAATTCAAGGCAAATTTTGCAGCCTTTACTAATATGGTAAGTAATGATAAATAAAATGGTTTGTTATAGAAAATAAATACATTCTTTCAATTGAAAATGTCATGGGAATAAACGTACTTGAATAGTTTTCATATAAAGCACCTAAAAATCTTAGATCTGGATTGAATGTGAGTCTACACCATATTTGTCAGATTTGACATTTTACAACCAGTATTACAAGAGGACTGCATTATATCAAAGCTGCTACCAGTATCTTATCTAACTATATATTTGTGTAATATAATCATTTTTTTTAGCCACAAGACACACCTAGTGATCAAGAAGAGACAGTTGAACAGGACAGTGCTGGAAATAAGTCCAAAGTTTATGTTGCTCCAAAGTTGGCCCCTGTTCACTATTGTAAGTTTTACCAAAAATTTTGTTTTTTCGGAATTATTTACCAGACAAAAGTGTATTACATAATATAACCAATTAGCCCTCATGATAGAAATAAATTTAAATTGTTTTCTCCTCTTTAATGTTCATTGTATAGGCCAAATTTGTACAGTATTGTTTGTTTGATTTTGTTATAAATCAATATGGTGTACTGTCTTATATTATTGTTCACTGTCATACTTTTTTCATTAATAGCGGATGATGAAACGGCTGAAGAACGTCAAAATAAACAAACTGAAAAGAAAAGGAAGCGAGCCATAAGCTCAGCTATGTTAAGGGAAATGAGAGAACAGTACACAGATGCACCAATTGAGATAATCGTAAGTTTCTTTCAATAGGCATGAGGTGGCAATAATAACAAAATGTTCTTTCAGTATTTGCAGAGTACATAAATGTCTAGTCCATTTTCCCTGGTCATTTTGAAGAGAGGATTCATTTTAAAAAAAGCCCGTCATGTACCATACAAATAAATGTATTGCTTTTTCTCTCTCTCTCTCTTTAATGAGAAAGGAGATTTTCTCAATGGAAAGGTTTGAAAACTTTTGTTCAATTTTAAGTACAAGACAATTTCAGTTTGTATATTTAAAAAAATGGAAAATAAATCCTGGTTTGATAAATTCCCTTAAATAGTGTGAAAATAAGTTATTAATGAATTTCATTTAAGTTTGTATGAAAGAGACTTTTTTTTTGGAAACACAGTTTTTGCATTTAAGTAGCGGTAAATAAAATTGAAAATGTAATCCCATTTCTATTGTTTCCACCAGGAATCTCATGACATTCACCGCATTACTGAAAACAGAAAAATGAAAGAAAAAACAGAGTGAGTTTAAAGCTAGCACTGCCGGATACACTTTACTTGAAACATTCTAATTTATTTGAAAGAGTTTCCAATTAAATTTTCACTTGATGAATATTCTAGACTAAAATTTGATTTTAAAAAATCATGCTTCTGCTTTACAGTTAAAAACAATAAAGATGAACATACAAAAAATGGAATAATAATAGAATAATAAGCTGAAACTTCTTATAAGTGTGTTTTCATATATAATTATTACATTTGGAAATCCATGCAGCTAAAACACTTTTCCGACGTATTGAGTTGTTATCAAGCTTTCACATATAGCTGGCTTCATATTTCCTTATTCTACAACCTGATTTTAATCTCCCCCATATTTTTCTTAAATGCAGAATATATTTTTTAAAGGAACAGCGCTTCTGAAGATGTACACTACGTAATGACATAATTGTAATATTTAATCATTGCTTTTTTTTAAATTTTAGATATGAAGAAAATAACTTTGTAAGATTGACAGTTTCCAAGAAAGATATGGTAAAGATATTTCTATTTTGTTTATTTGTGATAAATATATGACAAAGTACTTAGTACACATATCATAAACAAATACATTGCTGAATGTGCAAAATATTATTTGTATTTTTTTTGACTTAATTATGATACTAAATAAATTGAAGATACTGCAATGCACTGGTGCTTCTACAACAATTAACCATAAACTCTTGTCCTTAATATTCAGGCTGGCAGTAGAAAAATGGGTACCATGTCAGCTCTTGGTGCTTTAGCAGACTTCGATGACTTTGACGGAGAAGGGGAAAGAAAGAAGGTAAATCCTGTGAAAAGCATTGGCTGTTACCGTTTTTAATTATATATATTTGTCTGGACTAAAGTTTATTGTCTATGACATTTTATTTTTGTTAAGTTTGTTTTGGAAAATAGCATAAATAAAACATGAATTGTTCAGTGCACAATTTATGATAATTTAGTTTGTATCATTTTGACTTCTTATAAGTTATAAGACACAAGTGTTCATTTCAAGTCTCATTTCATGATTATGCATGACTTTTCTCATTATCTGCTAAACAAAATTAGTAACATCCTTATGTATATATTCCATTTGCTTTTTCAGGGTGGTCCAGCTATGAAAAAGAGGAAAGTCACACATAAAGTAAGAATCAGTTGTATAGTTGTTGTTTTTTTAATGTTTTAAATAAAATTAAATTGGTTTCCTTAATGTTAATTAATACAAATACAATACATATTTTCACCTTCATAGAGATTCTTTCTCTCTTCATAAAACAATTTAATTATAATTTAATGGTACTAAATGGAAATTTTGAGGCTTCTATTCTTTCATCAGGGCCATGTACTATATTAAAATTGAAGTTTGTTTCGCCCCCTTTACCATATTGCTTAAAAGGAATGGTGCAGCACTATGGTGGAGCTGAATATTCATTTGATAAATCTATAATTTATTTGGACCTCACCAAAAATCAGTCTAGGAAACTATGTTCTTATTTCTTTTGTTTATGTGAGATATATTGTTATAAATGAACATATTTCAAGATGTATAATGAAGTTAAATATTTATGACAAATAGATTTTAATGTAAATTACAATTTATGAAGGATGTGCATCTCTGTGTTATGAATTCAATTTTAATGATTCTTTAGCAACCATTCAAAATTGAAGTGATTCCTTATCAATATACATTTTGGCACAAGCAAAATTTCATTCTGTAAACTCCGGCCTAATTCAAAAGCTTATGACAATTAGTTAGAAAAAAACAATGGTCTTTACCTTCAAATCCCACTGATTTTGTTATTTAAATTCAATTATTCACAGAAGCAGAAAGGAAAAAGGTTTAATAAAAAGGGTAAGTTACTGTAAATCAAATTGTGTTTGTATTCAGTTAATTGAACAATCTAGTCTAAAAGTAGTAAAAGATTGTTCATTAACTTAAAATCTAAATATTTTAATAAGTTTATAAGCAAAGAGTAACATTATCCATAAATATAATCCTCCAACCTTGTAGCATCTGTTTTGCTTAAGGTAAAACATTACTCTTTTTTCACAGGTGGCAAGAAAAGAAGGAAATAATTATATTATTAGAATGCTGTGATTTCCACAATAAAACTATTTAAAAAATTGCCTATCTTGTTTGTCTCACTGACTCTGTGTGGCCTTCTGTTTATTTCAAAATGGCCGATAGACAAAATATTTCAATTGAAATATTCATTTTTAACTGAAATAACTGGGTTTAAAAATTTTCAAATTCTCTAAAAACTTTTAATATTTATATTTTGTAAAATGCAATGTAGATAGTGTATGTAATCATTTAATCATAAATAGAACCTTGCTAGTTAATCTGTTATACAAGAAAAGTGTAAAAAAAAAAAAAGATATAACAACACAAAGTTTCACTATGATGTATTTTATTAGTTACTGGTTCGTGGACAGCAACTATTTTCTATGTACAATTAAACACACACATATTTCAAACATTGGTAATGAACAACTCCATCTTGAATTGATGGTCAATACATATATCAACAAATTTACAAATAAATCTGGATTTTTATAGCTTATGCTATATATTAACTATGTACACTGTGGTTATTAATGCATGTATAATTCTGAAAACTATAAAGTTTAATATAAATGGGTAGCATGTCAAAGCTATACTAGATGTGAAATTTCTTTTTTACCTGAAATCAGTTGTGCTGGATTTAAATTTCCTTTTATTTTCAAAAAGACAGTATTTTGTGGTTTAACACTTAGTTCTCTGGATTAGTGTTGTCCTTAGTTAAGTAGTTTACTGATCTCAACTGATTACTCTTATGAAGGCACATAATTATTTTCTTACACTAAATTTTCAGCTGTATTTTTTAATGTAAAAATTAGAAAAGGCTGAGTAATGGAGATGTTATTCATCTGTGGGGGTTGGGTTGTGGGGGGAGGGGTTGTTGTCACAATGACCTTTTAATGGGTTTTGGTAGTTTACAAAACATAACTTCAATTTCATGTGTACCCTGCATGTTTATCTACGTTTACCAGTGTAGCATGAAACATGAAGCTATTAAAGTCTTCATTATGTTTTTTCAAAATGTTTAAAGACCTCAGGTGGACTCAGTCTGTATACCTTAATTTAAATATCTTCATCAGCAAGTTGAAGCATTTTAATTCTATATCTTTGTTGACATGAAGCCAAATGAATTTCACAAGGGGTATCTAAGTTGGTACAGTGGTTAAACAAAAAAAACTTTGAAGCAACTTATCTCACTGCTATAAGGGCGTTGGTGATTTAACTTATTGCTGTGATTCTTCTCTTTCCAGATTCTAAAATCTTGTTAGGTTAGTTATGTGCTGTCCAGTTTTAGATAGAAGATGGACTAGTGGGTCACAAATTTTGGGATTAAGGTACCAGCCTCAAAATAAAAATTTAAAAAAAAGAGACAAATATGTTGTATTTAACACCTTGGTATATGAAAAACTTTGAATTTAAAGTTCACACAAATTATGTTGTACAGTAAATTAGTAAACACGAATCAGGTAAATGTGAATCATGGCTTATGTCCAAAATTGTCTCATTTCACTTTCCAATTTGTCCCATTAAAATATTTTCTTTCTGGATTAGTATAAGTAAAAGAAATTTTACAATTTTATTTTCCTGGCATATAATAAGTGTGTCAATAAACAACTAATGATCCTTGGGATATAAATTTGCACAAGGCGGGGGTAGTCCAAAATAGGTGAATGTTTTTATTAATACAAATTTAATAGCCGAACAGTCAAGTCAATAAAATATGTAGTCCATTAAGGCCCACTTCTGTCAAAAGTTTGTGAGTGTGCCGCCATTGATCAAATTATATTTGTTATAATATAGTTTAAAGAAAGAATGAGTAGAACAAGTTTTAGGATCAAATCAAGCTTTAAATTGTTCAATGGAATTTACAGCTAACACATCCAGGACTAATTAAAAAAGGGAAACTAATAATGAACTTCAACTGAAAATTATTTGAATAGTCTTAACAATATCATATAGCAGCAATTGTACTGTCAATGACAGAATGATCGGCTTTAACAAATATAAACAAAACTCAGAAAAATAACAAAATCACAACATTTCAAACTCAAGTTTGTTTGGTTGTCAACAATGGGAAAGAAAAATATAATAAAATGAAATATTTGTATACAATAGTACACCTTCAATACATCTGTACAATTTATTGGTCATTATTTTTTTATTATTATAATTTTTTTTAATAAATTTTTTGTTCTATATTTTTTTAATTCAAATTTTATTTTTGTTAAAGACTGTACATTTTAGATTACACATCATATAAATCTGGGATTGGGTCATTTTTAAAAATTTCAACATTGAATCTCTATAAATTAAAAATTTGATCAATAGTGTACTGAAGTGAAAAGAATAATGAATGAAAAATATTAAATGATTTAGCGAATTTCATCACAAAATAAATGTGTTGTCCTATGTGTTCACTGGCTTAAACTTAAAAGATAAACTGAAAAAGCAAAACAATACTTTTATCACTATTTCAAAGGGAAACTTATTGCCGTACTGAAATCCATGTTTAAAATGTTGGCTTCACAAAGATTTGGAGCCCTTTAAATAATGTTGATAACTGTACAAACTGCAATCTTCTTATCTAGAGGAAATCTCAACAAACCTTTATGATCAGGCCAACTGGACAATTTTTATAATGTATTTCAACATATTCTATTAAAATAATTGACAGGGTTCTTTGAGAAGAATCAGCAGTAATGAGCATTGCTTATATTTTTACCTCCATATTTAACATAATTCTGTATTCATTATTTGTTTATATTGCCGTGGCTGAAACATAAAACAAAGTAAAAGAATATACAATTACTGCCAGAAGATGACGATATACTTTTCAAAGATGCACGCGGCATGGTGGATGAATAATGTCAGATAAAGTTCGTATTCTGCACCTCACTCCATGTTACATGAATAAGTGGTTCTGTGGGGGAGTTTAAGTGTCAGCTGAAACAATCGTTTTTCCCTGTTCATAAACTCATGATCAGATGAAGCTGGCATCCCCTTTTTTCACAATGTCAACAGTTTTACTTGAAGTGCAGGTGAAGTATAGTGACTTAGATTATTGTAAAATTATACCAAACAAACTATATCCAGAACATACAATTGAATTTTATTTAAAAATGACAATATTTTTTTCCTGCAATTTTACTTTAAATATTTTTTTCCTGAAATTTTACTTTAAATATTTTTTTCCTAAAATTTTACTTTAAATATTTTTTCCTGAAATTTTACTTTGAATATTTTTCAGATTTTGATTAAATGTTCCCCCTTAAAAATATATATTGGTATACCGGTATTTCAAGAAAACAATATATATATACCCGGTATATATATATATATTTTTTTTAAACTTGAAATGCAAGTGATGTTTATTTTATTATTTTAGTTTAGCTTATTATCAAAATATACCAAACACACTATCTTTAGAAAATACAATTTCATACAAGGAAATGAAGATTTAATTTAATTTTCAAATGACAATTTTTTTTTCTGAAGTTATAATATAAAATATATCATTTTAGGTTTTTGATGAAATGTTCGCCCTTAAAAATAAATCTGTATCACAAACAGATAAATTTTCTGTTCATTCGTTCACAACTCTGAGGTTCAACTTGTGTAATTAAAAAAAAAACATACAACAATGAAATCTAAAAGGAACCAGCTTTGTTAATACAGCAGCACCTCACAATAACGGCAACTCGCCTCATGGCGTTTCACTATTATAACGGCGCTCTTAAATCTCCGTCCTCATTACTCCCTACTACTAACTGTTGTGCTGTTGTTTGTAAATTCAGGTGATGAAAATAGGCCAATATCCATTGCATGGTCGGATGAAGAAGTTGCATCCTCAAAAAAAAAATACTTGAATTTAAAATTTTCTATTTCTTTTCCAGTTGTAAATCACGTACTGTACATATTAAGTATTAATTTAAAGTAAACATTGTGCAAGTCCCTTTCTATTATTGCTTTATATTCGGTGTTATTGCACACTTGATGTATTTTAGTACATAGTACGTAGTTTAGCGTGCAGGCACTCGTGAGGCACAAAAAAGCCTTAATTCACTTACTGGTGTTTTCCACTTAACAGAAAGGATTTGATCCTAATTACACCATTGCTGCAAGTACTGCTGTATCATGGTGTGACAAAGACAGGCTTGTCTGTTCTATGTTCTTAATGACACTGTCAATGATAGCTCTTTTATTCAGAAAACATGGTCGCTAACAAATCCAGTTAGTGCTACATCAAGATTTGTTTGGATTATTGCCCAAGAATGTATGTACATCTCATGTACAGAGGCGAGTTCAAAAGTTTTAATGTTTGTAACTATTAGGAAAGTTCATTAACGATGGTGTGCATGGGAAATGTGGTTTATTTAACAGAATGGGAAAATGGGTGGATAAACAAAAATTCTTGAGTGTGAAAAAAGAAAAAGATGGTGAACTACTATACAAATAAAGATGAAACAGGTTTGGAGAAAACTTCAAAATAAATAAAAATATACATTTTGGAATGAAGTCGATGCTTATAGAAAAAGACATTTTAGAGGTGAAAAAAAAAATGTTTAGAGTATTTGGAATTGAATATAAATAATGATTTAGAATGTTGGCTAGAACTGAGAGAAAATTTTATTTCAAATATCTTTGGATCGTACAAGCATGCAGTCAAAGGGTAATGGTAATGTTATGATTTCATCAGAATATTTTATCCTAATATATTGTAAAAGATACAATCACTGCAAAGTAAACCTTTATGACTATCAGATTGTTGGATTTTTTCCATTAATGTTGAGCTAAGCCAGTGGAATATTTTCTTATAGAACATAAAATACAGATTCAGTTTGAGTGTAAATAAATTACTTACCATATAATAGAATTATTTTGGTTTTGAAATAAAATGATGATATAATTTGCTTAAAAGTCAGTGTCAGTTTATCAAAGGATATTTCACTGATATAAAAATCTTAACATAGGTAAACTACACACAGTAACAAATAAATAGTGTGGAGTTTAAAAAATATGGAATGGAGACAGGTCTGGTCAAATTCTAAACAAAACTAACAACACAACCATGTCTATAGCAAAGCTATATATCAACTCACAACAGAAACAGCTTGTTCTAGGAACATCTTCTTTTTTTCTTTAACAACCAACACATAACAAGCAGAACATTGGAAAGTCATGTGACTAAAATAGAATTAATATTAGCTAGTATCCATTTTTTCCAGGTACGGCAGGAGCAGACAAAACACAACATCTCTCTCACATTAGGCTAAATTTCGAGACGTTTATAGAAAAGATGTTTCCTTAACACATTTTTAAAATCTCTTTAACATCGCTGCTGACATTTCGCAATGTGTTTGTAAAGCTGCTGGGTTAAACAGGCTTGCAGCACCTTTACTTGATGTAGGTAAGAAATAAGATTTCCGACGTGGGGAGAGGTAGGCATTTTAATAGGAATTACAGAATAGACAAAGTATTGAGGGAAGATGGGGGGTGGAGGGGATTAGGATATCACAGTGTGTAGTCTAGAACAATATTATACATTTTTGAAAGCCTTATATGCAGATACATAGATCAGATGGCTTGATTGGATACTGAATCTTTCAATGAACTGATCATACATTGTAATGAACCCAATAATTTTTTTTTTACTTTCTCACATGTTTGTTTACGAGAGGGGATCTGGGGGCTGGGGAGTGAAACATATGTTGTGGAGAATGGGAGGCCACTGCAGGGGAATTGGATGTTGACAGCATGGCAAGTGATGCCCTTGATGCTCGAATAATCTCCATCACCATTCCCTTACAATCACAGCAAATGGCCATCAGGGGACCCTTCAGAGCACTCTTGGCAGCCTTGTGGCTAGGTATTTGTACAGACTGAGACCTTTGGACTGATTTCAGTTTCAGACTGGAAAAGCCTTTGTTCAACATGTAGTCTGATGTGACTGAGATTTCTGATGGCCTCTCCCACAGCTCATCACTTTTCTCCTTCCTGCGGTCAACTTCGTTCGTCTGTTTTCTGTTAGGGCTGACATCACGCGTCGGCGGCACTGAGCTCGGGGGAGGGTTTCTGATCATGAGGAAAAGAAAATTATGAACTTTACCAATATCATTCTAAAACATAAAATAGTTTAACTTATGTTGAAAATGTATTAATTTGAAAAGTGAAGAAAAAATTTTAAAAATTAATTACAAATACAGACCTGTTTACCCTCAAACTCTTAAAATTGTACAATATCATCACAAAATCATTCAATACATTATCTTAATAGTAAAAAATAAACATACTATATATATAATGTATACATCTCAAAATTGTACATTGTACGCCAAAATCGTAAGAGTAAACAGGTCTGCAAATATATTTACATTTGAAAGGAAATAAAGTTAAGAGTATTATTATCTAAAAAAAAAAAAAAAAAAAAAATGTGTAATACACTAATACACTGCTACAGGCATGGTGGCTGGTTTAACTGCTTTTACAGAAACAAAGCAAAAATAGTAATCAACAGATTGTCAACTCCTACAGTCTTCTTGGATTGATTACATTCGTCAGTTCTTTTCACACGTGAAGCGTCGTACTATTCTCACTATCATTGAACAAACTCAACTCCTTTTCATAATAACTATAACTTTAATATCTAAGTAAATATAATACACATACACTTGAATATAGCGCAGCTTGCTATCAGACCTAAATAATACACATCCTATCACTCCAAAGTTCCACTCAAGACTACCGCACTACTAAAACATACGTCACAATACTGCATAGACAATACGTCACGACTCAGCATAGAAATACGTCATAGAGACAATGGCGGGAAGAGCGTTCACTAACTATAATAGTCAAGCGCGGGAAAAGCGTTCAACAACTAATGAACATAATATTGAGTCGCAACATTTACTAATGAACGCTCACACTCGACACAGATCATTTTTTTTTTTTAAATTTAGGGTAATGGCTAAGAGGAAAAATAAATGTCAATGACGTTAAAAAAAAATGTAAGTAAATTTACGCTACTAAAAGAGTTTTGAATTTATCAATCTCAAAAGATATTACCATTTCTAAGATATCCGGACTTAAAATAATTATTAAAATGACTTACTTGATTAAATTTTGAATAAACTCATGTGTTTCAAGGGGCAGTGGGGCAGGACTCAAAGTGTACACAGGGATGTTGCTAAAGTGGTCAGTGGGCACATTCATCTGGGAGTAGTTCAAGGCAGATAATTATGGTTACACCAATATTTATAATTAAAACACCCTCTTTAATGAGGACAGTAAAGTTAATTAGTAGTGCAGCTAAAAAAAATGAATTCTCACCTATAGCACAATCTTAATTGAATATAAATACAACTGAAGGTAAACAGTTGACGTTTGAAAAAAAAATTGAATTTTGATTTTTGAAATTCTTCATGTTACAATGAGCACAAAACATTTAAAATAAATGTAATGATAAAAGAAGTATTAGAAGTGAAGAGAAAAAAACACCGATTTAAAGCTATGAAATTTAATAGGTCATATTAAAGTGTAAAATTGTAATTAGAATCAATGAAGTCTTTGGCAAACTAACTTAATAACATGTCAATCGAACTCTTGTTCTTTTAACTACAACATTCGACTATTGCATCACAGAAAATAGATATAGCAAGTATTTTATAACCTACCTTTCTAAGACATTTGGAGCAAACAGTCCTTTTACATAGCTTGCATTTTGTGCCCCATTCGCCAAAGAGAGTGAATCGGCTGGTTTTACAAGTAAAACAAAGCTGGAGAGAAAATTGTGCCAATTATTTTAGTGCATTTTTTCGAGGCACACATTTTACTTAACAGGTGGGAGGTCCTATCATTTGACATCGGTAGCTGCATGTACCCCTAATAGTATTGTAGAGCCCACAACAAATTAAAATATACATAAACAACAAATTATTATGGAATGTATTACAAATATACAAGACATACACTAGGACTAAAGTTTTGAAGATTTATTTCAAAATAATTTAAATTATTGAAATAGGCAACTTTTCTCTTCATTCTACACAGCTTGTAATAAAAAAGGAAACTATGCAAATAAATTTGTACATTAATGTACAGTAAATGTGTAAAATTTTATTTATAAAGTATTTTTCTCTTGTCCACATTACTGGGAGCATACTATTTGAATTTTTGTTTTTGAGTCATTGTTTTTTCAGCGATAAAAGAAGAACATACTACTTAAATTAATTAAAAGCTAACCAATCTGCTTAGACTTACTTTGCTTTTTGAGACTTGCTGATACAGATCTGGGTGAGAGATGAGTGACTCCAGCTCTGCCTTAGTTAACACTTCTCTAATGTGAGTCACTTCCTCCAGTGTCAGACTGAGACATTCCACAGGATTCTGCCAACGTTTCTGTTAAATAGTTTGAGCCAGGGGTTAAAACCCAAAAGACCACAAAATTTACATTGAAAAAAAAAAGTGCCAGCTGATGCATGTAAACTTCACTACCTCATCATATCATGGTCACAGGGATGTATATAAAAAAATGTATAAGCTGATGAAATGATGCTATTTAATAAATTTGATTTTGTGTCTGTGGAGGGGTTGGGGGAGGTGGGCGGGTAAAGGTACCAGGCAGTTTCTTATTGTCACTGTTGTCAGGAAACAATGTATGGATGTCAATAACTTAGTTACTAGCAATGTGGAGGCTTAATTTCTTGTTTGAAAAATTACTACTCCTGCTTAGCTAACTCATAAATTGTTTATTGTTTGTGGCACTTTTTTCTTATTTCTCTGTCTTTTAACCATTAAGTTTTTATTGCTATACCATAACAATATTTCTCATGCTGGGTTGTGTATACAAATTTAAAGAAAAGGAAAAAAAAAAGGGGGGGGGGGTGGTTTTAGGGCTAATTATCATTTGTACATATCTTAACCACTTATTAAATAAAGTTTAATAAGATAAAATGGAAGAAACAAATATTTTTTTTTTAAATTTACTTTTGGTCACTCATGTGCAGACTCAGAATTACATTTTTTTAAAAAAATTGCTTTAGTTAATTTCAAAACACAATTCAAATACACACACAGCTTCAATAATAGCCAGATTTAAAGTATTGTAAAGAAGGAGGGTGACATGCCTTGTGACCTTGTAGCTTATGGGAACGGGAGCAAGATCTAACAGCTCATTATCTGTACGGTAGTGGCAAAAGGAAAAGTTCCATGCTTATTTGAATCTTCAAAGTAGTCAATCATGCAAGGATGCCATGGAATGATAGCATAAAGCAGACAATGATAGTAAGATTAAATTGTCAGATAAGTCTTCAGGGTTTCTTTAACTGTGGATGCATCAGCGAAACTGAAGTTGGAAAAATTTCTGTTCAGAAGTTTCGACAAAGTTTAAGTTTGTTCCAAGGCAAACACTGTGTTCAAAGATAGATGATGGGATTTTTGATTGATCAATTAATTTCAGTATTAGGTATTAACATTTTTTTAATCAAAGCTAAGTAAGCAAACAAATTGTTGCGAAAAAAATAATATAAAACAAATGATGCTGTATGACTGGTATTCTTACAGATATCAATACTTTTGAACAATAAAAAAAAAAGACACTACAAAAAAAAAGACACTACAAAAAAAAAGACACTACAAAAAAAAAAACACTACAAAAAAAAAAAAAAAAAAAAAAAAAAAAAAAAAATATATCGATTATTTGCTAAATATTATGGCTTCTGTCATAATGCACATTTTCTTAGAAGGACAAATTTTTTAAAATTATTTTTTAGTAACCGTAATTCAAAGAAAAGTGCTATACCTAAAATATCAATGTCAGGTGAATATATTTTCCTATTTGTTAATACCATTAGGTACTTATGAAACCATGTTAACCAAAGGAGTTTTGTAAATTGCTTGCAACACTCTTTAATAAAGTTAGAACATTTGAATTGAGTTTGCGGCGCCTATCAAGGATATAAAAAATCTTGTTTACGTTTGAGGAATACCTCAATGAAATATTTACTTACAACAGGCAGGGGAGACGTTCTATTCAAGGAAGAGCTGGTAAGTGATGATGTTGTGGTGGATGAAGTTGATAATTTTGTCTGCGATATTTGATTTTCTCTTTCAGGAGACTGTTGCTGGCTGTCTTCCTCAAAGCATGTGGCCAGCCCCGCCTCTTCCAACTGACGCCAGCGGACGAACCTGGCTTCTTCATCCAGCAGATGCTGCTGTAGAACTTCCGTGATATTTTCTGGGGATTTATCACTGCCACTATTTTTCTGCAGCGGCGGATCCCCACGTCTGCCGACCCTCACTTCATTTGTGTTATCCCTTTGAGTGTCAGTTTTAGATTGGTTTACCCCAACTCCAACTTTCTTTCGTACTCTTGAGGATAACTCTTCTTCCTGCAATGTCCGCCACCTCATGATCCTTTCTTCATCTTCGGGGGATTTGATTTGCTTAGACTTCATTTCATGCCCACCCCTCCCTACACCGAATGAGACCCTCGAAGTACTGCCAGGCCTCTCTGTGGCGGACGATGCACGTGGAGTCTCAGTATATATGCTGGCAGCACTGTCCAGTGAAAGACGACGTGACTGAGCCCCACCTTCTGACAGTATCCTTTCAACATCTGCGCCATCTGTCTGCCCGTTTACAGAGAGTTTTTTGTGCCTGTCCTGGCCAGGAGTGTCAAGACCAACTAAAGTTTTAGTGGGGCTGCCGCTGACAGCTTTGGATTCCGTGAACTGGAGCTGGCGCCTCTGCCCCAGCCTCTCTTCACTGGCTCGGGGTCGTCGCCATCTGCTGGTGACCCGCTCTGACTCTGACTCATGGTGTGTGCTGTTCTGTGATGCAGAAGATGCCGATGGCCATGGGGTTTTGAAAAACACAGGAGACTGGGATGACACAGCCATGTCAAGAGACGATGGCTGGCCAGGACGAGTGGGTGTGTCCCTGTATTGGAGTCTGTTGGCATGCTGAGACTGGGAGAGAGGTGCAGTCTGTGGGGGCAACATGCGAGGTGTTTCAGACATGCTAGATAGTTGGGGATTGGAAATAAGAGGTGAGAAGGCATGCTGCTTGGGGGTGCTTGAAAGGTGGGGTTTACCCACAGGCTTGCTGGCCGACATAGCGGACCGAGCACGCCCCTTGCAAGGCGGGGATGGGTTGGGGGGAGGAGCCTGCTCATGGCTCCAGGATCTCCTGATGGAACCAGGCTTGGGAGGCGAGTCCATCCCACCAGCAGCATCCTCCATCTCAGGGATGGCACTGAGTCCTGTCGGGAGTGACGTCAGGGACCGACGATGCTCCAAGGATGACCTCCGTGCATGGCCTAGAGGATGCCTTAACGTTACTTGATTAGAAAGATCATGCTCTGAGTAAGAAGTCCTGGGGAGCAAACCGGGACCACCCAGTGACGTAAACTGGTTTGAGAAGTGATTCTCTCGGACAGGAGAGGGCTCCTCCTCTTCTTCAAGGGGTGGTAACTCCTGCAACTGTACCTTTCCATCCATCGGTGATTCACACACCATAATGGTGTGTCTCCGCTGAAGTCTATTAGGTCGACCACCACTGGTTCCACTCATTAAGGACTCTTTTGTCACTGGAGAGGGAAAAAAATAACAATCTAGTTCATACCTAGTTCATATAGGTAAATGTCAACATTAAAATGGCCTTTAGGCTAAGGTATCAAATACTGGACAGAGAGGAGCTTAAGATACGAATGCAAAAAATTTAATAATCATTGTGACTTTGAAACAATGACAATAAAGTCATTGGTGACTTTGAAACAATGACAATAAAGTCAATGGAATTATTGTAAGAGCTATTTTTGTGCTTGAAAAATGACAATAAAATGGAAAGAGTTATATCAAGTACCAGTACCACCTCTGAAGCAGGTGACAGAAAATTCAAGAAGTTACCTGCTCTTTGCCAGGTCATTGGTGGCGGCGTCATGACAGGTGACAGTTGAGACGTGGGCGTCACAGAGCAATCACTTGTGCGGTCTTCATCCTCAGACGACTCCTGTGGACAAGCGGAGGTATGGAAATCGGCATGCCACAATAAAACTGAAGAATGCTATTACAAAAAGGCTACTGCGCGACAAATGGCATTATATCATGTCAGTTTTAAGTCACGTTTGACTGGGTTTGTTTACTATGTCACAAGTGTCAAATTTAAGTGCTATAACAGTGTAGTTATTTGTCCCCTGGTTATTTCAAGATACACATCTTTACATTTCCTTAACATGACATTGGTAGAAATGCGGAGGCTTTCCGGTGTGATTATAAAAAGAACCCAAAAAACGGTTTCATCGTTAATTTAAATAAAATTTGAATTATTAGGTTCATCCTCAGAAAATTTTCATCCCAACCCCCCCCCCCCCACCAACCCACCCCTTAAGAAAGTGTGTCAACTAGATTGACCAATAGATCCTGGCACATACCTCAAAGCTGTTGTCATGTATTAAGTTCAAGTCGGGCTTGATGAGGCGTTTGACTGACCGTGGGGGGTCAAACACATCATCCTCAGCTATGCTAGTGCGAGACGTTTCTACTGTTGACAAGAAAACCATGATTCTCATGTTAGTGCAGGAAAAGACTCATTTAATCATTTTTGTTAGGTACTGAAATTTTAAATGATAAGCATTTACCCATCTATATTAACAGAATGATAAGCACTTGCCCAACAATATATTTATAATGATGAGCATTACCCATCTATTTTGACAGAATGATATGCACTTGCCCAACTATATATTTATAATGATAAGCAATTACCCATCTATTACCTATATTTACAGATTGATAAACACTTGTCAATCTATATTTACAGATTGATAAGCACTTACCCATGTATAATTAAAAATATGGACTTCAGCTATTTTTGTTTTAGAAATGAACCCAACAATAGTTAGTGATCTAGCTATTCACAGCGATGGTTATTATTGACCATTCTAAATACTTTTAGATAAGTACTGACTTGGCAGATTAATTAATAACAAACACTGGTCTTACTGACCCATAACTCCACCCTCTAATCTACAGCTTGTTGTACTGACCCATAGCTCCACCACCTGACCTACAGCTTCTGGCACTGACCCATAGCTCCACCCTCTAGCCTACAGCTTCTTATACAGACCCATAATGACTGATTGATTGTTGTATGGATAAATAAGAATTTACTCATTTTCCTACAGTTAGATTAGTACTTATCCATGGATTAAATGTTAGAATGTACACATTCAGATATAAATGAACAGACCCTCTATTTTTACAGAAGTACTGACCCACTAAAAGTTTATAAAAGTACTGAACAGTATTTTTACACTTCGATAAGCACTGACTCATATAAGAAGATAAATAAGACCGATACGTACTAATCCATGCACTCAGATAAGTACTAACAGTGGCACATCTATCAAGTGTCTAGATGAGCACTAACCCATGCACTCACCCAATAGTTTTCCACCCTTAATGGGGCGAAGCTTGGGCCGGGATCTGATCTCTTTCAACAAGTTTTCGTATGGATCGGGCGGTGAAGGTGGTTTGGGTTTCAGTTTTCGATCATCAACCTTAAGAAGATAGTCAAGAAAATTCATTGACATTAATTTGATAATGATCAATTTTTCCATTGTCCTACAGAAGTTTTGATGACTTGACAAGTAAGCTCAAGTCAAATGTGGAAAGCGGGGATCCTCAAAGCCGCTTTATCCTGGGGCCATCAAAGTTAATGGCTTCATAAATTTTTTTTTTTTAAAAAAGAGACAACTCTTAAATCACTTGTGCATGTTTATTGCAGTTCCTTGGGTCACTGAAATAGACGTCATAATAATCCTTACACAGTTTAAGCTGGAGGCCCCAGGTTTGAAAGTTATTTAAGAAACCCCTTGACTTAAGAGGTCCACCGGTGCATTGTAATGTTAAAATTCAAGAGTGACTTTACCAAAATTTGCAGTGTGAAAACTAAGTCATATAACTGGAGGGAAAACAATTCTGCTGAGGAGAAATTCTTGTATTCTTAAAAAACGTCATTTTAAAGAACGCAGTGAGAGAAATGTTCAAGATTTACCTTTCAAAGACTTGATGAGATTCACAAGCTTCAGCCTGTGGGCGCATAATTAACCTATTTACATTATGGCAACAAGACCTTCCAGTTGAGCCAGTGAGTTATCAGCAAGAGAATGCCTCCAAAGACCTGAATGTTTACTGTCACTCCCAGAAGAGGTTTTCAACTTTAAAAAAAAATGCTGCTAAACAGGAACCGCCTTTGAAAAAACTCACTAATCCAGATTGACACTAATTGAGTTGAGATTGGATAGTGAGAACAAAACAAAATGGGTGACTCTAGGGCTGTGCTAAAACTTTGCCATGCCACTGATGGGGATAAAATCACTAATCCAGATTGACATTAATTGAGTTGAGATTGGATAGTGAGAACAAAACAAAATGGGTGACTCTAGGGCTGTGCTAAAACTTTGCCATGCCACTGATGGGGATAAAATCACTAATCCAGATTGACATTGATTGAGTTGAGATTGGATAGTGAGAACAAAACAAAATGGGTGATTCTAGGGCTGTGCTAAAACTTTGCCATGCCACTGATGGGGATAAAATCACTAATCCAGATTGACATTAATTGAGTTGAGATTGGATAGTGAGAACAAAACAAAATGGGTGATTCTAGGGCTGTGCTAAAACTTTGCCATGCCACTGATGGGGATAAAATCACTAATCCAGATTGACATTAATTGAGTTGAGATTGGATAGTGAGAACAAAACAAAATGGGTGATTCTAGGGCTGTGCTAAAACTTTGCCATGCCACTGATGGGGATAAAACATTTCCATCTAAAACAACTCTTAGAGCAGTGGTTCTCGACCTTTCTAATGCCGCGACCCTTTAATAAAGTTCCCAATGTTGTGGCGACCCCCAACCACAAAACTATTTTCGTTGATATAGTATAACTGTAGAGTATATGTGTTTTCAGATGGTCTTAGGCGACCCCTGTGAAAGGGTCGTTTGACCCACAAAGGGGTCGCCACCCACAAGTTGAGAACCGCTGTCTTAGAGTGTCAAAGACACATCATGAAAACAAGATAAATAGAAAGGTTAACCTCATTACAGCTTTTTTTTCTATTTTGTGAAAATGAGCAGGGATGGAGGTTCTGTTCTCATTCTGTTTCTGTTTGAGTAAAAAAAATGACAACACACACACACACACATAAAATGAACAATGAGGGGGAATGAGGACATGTGTGCTCTCTACCATGAATTCACCACTGAGTCATAGATTGCACACACAAAAACAGTGTGCTCTCTACCATGAATTCACCACTGAGTCATAGATTGCACACACAAAAACAGTGTGTTCTCTACCATGAATTCACCACTGAGTCATAGATTGCACACACAAAAACAGTGTGTTCTCTACCATGAATTCACCACTGAGTCATAGATTGCACACACAAAAACAGTGTGTTCTCTACCATGAATTCACCACTGAGTCATAGATTGCACACACAAAAACAGTGTGTTCTCTACCATGAATTCACCACTGAGTCATAGATTGCACACACAAAAACAGTGTGTTCTCTACCATGAATTCACCACTGAGTCATAGATTGCACACACAAAAACAGTGTGTTTCTACCATGAATTCACCACTGAGTTATAGATTGCACACACAAAAACATTGTGTTCTCTACCATGAATTCACCACTGAGTCATAGATTGCACACACAAAAACAGTGTGTTCTCTACCATGAATTCACCACTGAGTCATAGATTGCACACACAAAAACAGTGTGTTCTCTACCATGAATTCACAACCGAGTCACAGATTGCACACACAAAAACAAACAAACGAAACCCTCTGCAGCGAGAAATTGAGACTTCATGTAATAGAGAATAACGCACTATCTTGAGAACCACTGCATACACAAACAAGTCGTCATTAGATTTAGACCGAACACTAAGAATACACCATTATGGGCTTCAGTAATAACTTCACCCGCAGTCTATGTCATCAATAGAAGAAGCAACGATCGATACTATTTTTGACGACTCATCATCATCCCACACCGTCTTTGTAGTCTTCGCATAAAAGGTACTTCTCCAGCACACCTTCACGCCCTTGTTATTTTGGGGGTGGGTATGAAGTCTCAGCCCGCAATCTTATCACGTTACAATACATCATAGTTCATTGGTGGCATGAAGGTGACGATATATCGCACGGATCTATAGAACAAAAAAACTACCTGAGACCTTGAGTGTCCAGCGAAACTAGCACAGGGACAGGAGCAACATAAATAAATATCCCATTTAAAGAAAGGTAACCGCGTCTTACGTCTGCGACATCACCCGCTCCCTCAATCCTCACACTGTTAGCATAACCCGAGAGGCGAGAGTCCCTTCCCTTGTCGCCCGCCGCCTCCGTACACAGCACAAGCTTAGAGCCGTGTCTGCAGACTTATAGTCCTCACAGCCGACTGGTCTGGCCACCGCAAGCTGGATTTATTGTGACCCCCCCCCCCCCCCAAACCAACCCCCTTCCATCCCAAACTTTTTCCAAACATCTGGAAAAAAATCAATGATTCTCAATTCTTACCACCTCTAACCAAAACCGTGTGTTTGACGTGTAGAATATGTTAAAATACGCTTTTATCAAAATCCACCGGCATATTAATGTCTTAGGCTACAGTCTACAAAAGGACTCGTAAATTGCAATGCAGTGGCTTGCAGTAAACGCCACTTGCCGTCCGTCCCTATCGCTTTCTGGACAGTATAAATCTTTAAAAGGTATCTTAACTGGCAGCCCCCTTCCCACGTAGCAACCCGGTTAATTTTCTCGGGATCCGCCGCTGACAGAGTTACACTGACACGCGAGTCATAGCACGTGCCACGGTGAGCATTTCTACTGCACAAAGACGACCACATTTCTACGACACAAGGACAACCCCATTTCTACCACAAACAGACCACCACAATTCTACCACACAAGGACAACCACATTTCTACCACACAAAGACGACCACATTTCTACGACACAAGGACAACCCCATTTCTACCACAAACAGACCACCATAATTCTACCACACAAAGACAACCACATTTCTAGCACACAAAGACAACCGCATTTCTACCACAAAAAGACGACCACATTTCTACCACAAAAAGACGACCACATTTCTACCACAAAAAGACAACCACATTTCTACCACAAAAAGACGACCACATTGCTACCACAAAAATACGACCACATTTCTACCACAAAAAGACAACCACATTGCTACCACACAAAGACAACCACATTTCTACGACACAAGGACAACCACATTTCTACCACAAACAGACCACCACATTTCTACCACACAAAGACAACCACATTTCTACCACACAAAGACGACCACATTTCTACCACAAAAAGACGACCAATTTTCTACCACACAGACGACCACATTTCTACCACACAGACGACCACATTTCTACCACAAAAAGACGACCACATTTCTACCACACAGACGACCACATTTCTACCACAAAAAGACGACCACATTTCTACCAAACAAAGACGACCACATTTCTACCACACAGACGACCACATTTCTACCACAAAAAGACGACCACATTTCTACCACACAGACGACCACATTTCTACCACAAAAAGACGACCACATTTCTACCACAAAAAGACGACCACATTTCTACCACAAAAAGACGACCACATTTCTACCACAAAAAGACGACCACATTTCTACCACACAAAGACAACCACATTTCTACCACACAGACGACCACATTTCTACCACAAAAAGACGACCACATTTCTACCACAAAAAGACGACCACATTTCTACCACAAAAAGACGACCAATTTTCTACCACACAGACGACCACATTTCTACCACACAAAGACAACCACATTTCTACCACACAGACGACCACATTTCTGCCACAAAAAGACGACCACATTTCTGCCACAAAAAGACGACCACATTTCTACCACACAAAGACGACCACATTTCTACCACACAGACGACCAATTTTCTGCCACACAAAGACGACCACATTTCTACCACAAAAAGACGACCACATTTCTACCACAAAAAGACGACCACATTTCTACCACACAAAGACGACCACATTTCTACCACAAAAAGACGACCACATTTCTACCACAAAAAGACGACCACATCTCTACCACACAGACGACCACATTTCTACCACAAAAAGACGACCACATTTCTACCACACAAAGACGACCACATTTCTACCACACAGACGACCACATTTCTACCACACAAAGACAACCACATTTGTACCACAAAAAGACGACCACATTTCTACCACAAAAAGACGACCACATTTCTACCACAAAAAGACGACCACATTTCTACCACAAAAAGACGACCACATTTCTACCACAAAAAGACAACCACATTTCTACCACAAAAAGACAACCACATTTCTACCACAAAAAGACGACCACATTACTACCACAAAAAGACAACCACATTTCTACCACAAAAAGACGACCACATTTCTACCACACAGACGACCACATTTCTACCACACAAAGACAACCACATTTGTACCACAAAAAGACGACCACATTTCTACCACAAAAAGACGACCACATTTCTACCACAAAAAGGCGACCACATTTCTACCACACAAAGACAACCACATTTCTACCACACAAAGACAACCACATTTCTACCACAAAAAGACGACCACATTTCTACCACACAAAGACGACCACATTTCTACCACACAAAGACGACCATCACCGTATCAAAATGTATTAACCTTTTTTTTAATCATATTTTAAAAAATTGCCCCATTCATTTGATTTTTATACAATTTTTGGGCCGGACACTAATATTTACCGGAGATCATATTGAACTGTTAATACTTTGGTTTTGCAGAGTTCTAAAGAGCGCAAAAGCAATATATGGCTAAGACCCAAACACCCTTTAATTATCTATAGTTCCTAATTTCGAAAATCTGTACATGTTAAGAAATATATGGACGAACAAAGGATGAATATGGATGGCGAATACGAAACAAAAATGAATTGTACAGTCTATATCATGATCACACGCTGGTATCAGGAATATAAAAAAAGGGGTAGGCTACGCTGGGTAGGACACTTAGAAAGAATGCCAAATGACAGAGGAGTGAAGAGGGTGCATCACCAAAACCCCAGCGGAAAACGGCTCAAGGGCAGACCTAGGCTTAGCTGGATGGATATGTGGGGGAAAAAAATATATACAAAAACTGAGAATCCAAGCACGGAAAAGAAAAGCATCAGTCGGGTCTGAGTGGAAGGAATTGGTAAGGCAGACCAAAGCCCTATATGGGCTGTAGCGCCACAGGGATGGATGGATTTACAAGTTAAGATCCACTATGCTGGCTCACATTAACGGGGAATTACCCAACAATTGTTGAGAGACTGGCCAAACAGACTGTGACATTTGATGACTTTAGCTTTGTACCCCTGACCTAATAATACAACACTTTTGTGGCGCCTATAGTTCCTTGTTAAGAAAAGAATCTGTACAATTTAGGACAATGGGGGGTGGGGAATATTTCACGTCCCGCGTTCGTGTGTCACCCATTGACACGAGCAACCTTGACCTATGTGGTGATCCGGTCAACATCGTCCTACTCTTAGACCAAGAAATAACGCTCTACTTCGTGTGCAAGTCGCCCATTCATCAGCTACTCGCAAAGATACTAAACAGTCAATCATCACGAAGGTTGCCCAGTATGTTGTTATAAGGAACTCTGCCACCCACGCCAGGCATCACACACTCACGTGAGCGGAGCTTGTCCATCCCAGTAGGGTTTGTGAGACGCATTCTTTTAGCCAACTGTTTCCTTCAACGGGAAAGCGGGGTGATGTTCTCTGGTCGCGGCCAAGAAACCCGGATTCCTAAAAAATCGGGATTTGAAAAGTGGCAGAACATTGTCCGCGGTTTCGGCTCCCTGGTGTTTGCATTAACTAGATAGAGGTTGCAACTTTTGTAACCCATTGTCTACAGCAATGGCTGCAGTCTTTACTCCGCTGCCTGCAGGCATTACTTCAGTCTTTAATCCATTGTTTAGATTCATTACTTCAGTGTAAACCTGGTTACATAACAGTTGGTCTTCTTGAACCCCACAATTGTCTAGACTCTTAGCCTGTTTAAAAACAAAAAACCGGATCGCCACAACGTGACCTCAGATATTCTGGGTCTGAGTGGAATTGTGTGTGTGTGTGTGTGAGAGAGAGAGAGGGCGGGGAAGGGGGGGGGGTAGACATTCGTAAGTACAGCACACCACACACCCTTAATTTTGTTTTTAAGCGGAAGGAGAAAATCGATAGAAATAAAGCCCTGTGGTCAGATTTAGCTTCGAACGAGGCCCCAAATAGACAAGGTCGGCTCAGGGATGGCTATTAGTCTGTCTGCGAGCCATAATAGCCTGGATGGGTTTAGGGGCAGTAGCTAAATAGGTATGATCTACTGAATCCAGATGCTAGTCTTTACAAGCTAAAACATGGGGTACAAAAAAAAAGTGGGGGGGGGGGGGGGGGGGGGGGGG
>CAXITT010000065.1:1217804-1232391 GCA_964033795.1 Lymnaea stagnalis
TTAGAAGAATTTTCCCCCCCCCGGACTTTTTTGGAGTGACAACCCCCCCTTTCCACCCCCCCCCCCCCCCCGGGGCCCCGCATATGATGGTATCCCTTGCGACCTAACTAGAAAATAAATAAAAATTGTGTCCATCACGTGTCAGAACTTGGTAGTAAACAAACGGCGATCGCATGATAGATCGATAACGGAGAGCTTGGTTGGCACTGACATTGTGTCAGGTCGATGTCTGTGGAGCTCAGTGGGGAAATACACATGCTTGGGCAGATGTGTGTGATGTCTGTGGAGCTCAGTGGGGAGGTACACATGCTTGGGTAGATGTGTGTGATGTCTGTGGAGCTCAGTGGGGAAAAACACATGCTTGGGTAGATAAGTGTGATGTCTGTGGGGAAACACACATTCTTGGGTAGTTGTGTGATGTCTGTGAAGCTCAGTGGGGAGATACACATGCTTGGGTCGATGTGTGTGATGTCTGTGGGGAAACACGTATGATTGGGTAGTTGTGTGATGTCTGTGGAGCTCAGTGGGGAAATACACATGCTTGGGTAGATAAGTGTGATGTCTGTGGAGCTCAGTGGGGAGATACACATGCTTGGGTAGATGTGTGTGATATTTGTGAAACTTAGTGGGAAATACACATGCTTGGTTAGCTGTGCAATAGGCAATACACAGGCTTGTGTTTTTGTGCCATATGTGGTCGGCATTACAAGTACTTGGGTAGATGGGTGACGTGTGAAAAAATTCTGACTGTGGAGTGGGTGGGGGTTCTGCAGAGAAATGTTTAGTGAGTAGAGTAAATGAGCCACGTGGTAGCTATGGCTCTAACATGTTGTTGTTCATTTGGTTATTATTATTTTTTTTTTTTTTTCCCCCTCCCTTAACTTAAAAGTTGGCAGCTTCCACACTCAACTATAATAACTTTGGATCGGCCCGTTCGGGACGAATTCTTTCTCTCAGAACGAGGACTGAAAGATAGGAAATTCTTTTGTGCCCCAATCAGTACCAATTTACCAGCGTGCTCCACCTGAAGTCACACATCTAAATTGTTAAAATCTAACTGTTATGACTAAGGGGGTCCAATGAAGGGCTGTTGGTTTTTTTTTTTTTTTCATTAGTGAAATAATGTAATGTAGATGTCTTGTTTTTAAATTGTTTTTAGTTGAAAATGTGGACTTGATATTAAAATATGTATTAATGTATGTGCTGAAAATGTATATGTACAATGCAATCAAAAAAACATCTCCAGTTGTTGTTGGATCAATGCAAGAATCCCTTGGTATCTTATAATGAAGTGTGTGAAGTTATCAAACATGTTCTGGGTAAGGGACTTACAGAGCCTCCTCTACGGAACCCCCACCCTTCTTAGTACTTATTTCTGCTTCCCTCCAACTCTCCCCCCCCGACCCCACCTGATGTACTGTAAATTTAATCTCTGCCACATAGTACCTTCTCAACATTTTTTCTCACAATTTTCAAGGTATGAGCTAGTGTTAGATTATTATAATTAAAGGACTCCATTCAGGCTAAGTACTTGAGCTGAGGAAGGCTCTATGTCCTGTCCTTAATTTCAAGCTTCCACATACCTCGTTTTGACATTTCATTTATTAAATTATTTAGCTATAAGTGTTTTGAAGCTATCAACTTTGATGCCTTCCTAAAAGCTAATGATTCTATGCATGCACTTTTCACTTTTCCCCATTAGGAGGAAAAAAAAAAAAAAGATAATGAGAAGATAAGTCTTTTTTTTTAAATACCCGGACCAGGACTCGGACCCGCAGGGTTTATCTCAAATACCCGGACCAGGTATAAAAAAATGCAGGCTCAGTCCTAATTTATAAGCATCTGACGGAGGGGGTAGGAAGCTGCACAAAAAAAAAAAAAGGGGGGGGGGGGGGGGAGGGGGGGGGGGGGGGGGGGGGAGGNTGGGTTTGTAGGAGGGGTAAGTAAGATGGGTTTGTAGGAGGGGTAAGTAAGATGGGTTTGTAGGAGGGGTAAGTAAGATGGGTTTGTAGGAGGGGTAAGTAAGATGGGTTTGTAGGAGGGGTAAGTAAGATGGGTTTGTAGGAGGGGTAAGTAAGATGGGTTTGTAGGAGGGGTAAGTAAGATGGGTTTGTAGGAGGGGTAAGTAAGATGGGTTTGTAGGAGGGGTAAGTAAGATGGGTTTGTAGGAGGGGTAAGTAAGATGGGTTTGTAGGAGGGGTAAGTAAGATGGGTTTGTAGGAGGGGTAAGTAAGATGGGTTTGTAGGAGGGGTAAGTAAGATGGGTTTGTAGGAGGGGTAAGTAAGATGGGTTTGTAGGAGGGGTAAGTAAGATGGGTTTGTAGGAGGGGTAAGTAAGATGGGTTTGTAGGAGGGGTAAGTAAGATGGGTTTGTAGGAGGGGTAAGTAAGATGGGTTTGTAGGAGGGGTAAGTAAGATGGGTTTGTAGGAGGGGTAAGTAAGATGGGTTTGTAGGAGGGGTAAGTAAGATGGGTTTGTAGGAGGGGTAAGTAAGATGGGTTTGTAGGAGGGGTAAGTAAGATGGGTTTGTAGGAGGGGTAAGTAAGATGGGTTTGTAGGAGGGGTAAGTAAGATGGGTTTGTAGGAGGGGTAAGTAAGATGGGTTTGTAGGAGGGGTAAGTAAGATGGGTTTGAAGGGGGAGGGGGCAGGCATCAATGTCAAGTTATGTACAAAAAGTATGTACAAAGTTATGTACAAGTTATGCACAAGTTATGCACATTTGTGAAGAAAAATCTCCTATATATATCTTTTATATATATATATATATATATATATATATATATATATATATTACTTCTGGTGTGTCCTGCTACCTCTTCAAAACCGCCCTTTTCCCCAACTCAACAGTATTGAGTGGAAAAACGCAGCGAGCTTCATTCGTGACGGTTGAACTCTGGTAAATATGTTATATTTTAAATTAATTTTTTTGTTGCTTTGGAGGGAGGCGACTATTATATTAATCCCTGAAGAGCCACGGGTATGATGCAGGAATATTATTTAAAGGCCGGCATGTAGTGTGTAGGACTATTAGTTAAAGGCCAGCATGTAGGGTGTAGGACTCTTCTTTGTAACACTTGCACCCACCAGCTATTTTCTCAAAATACCAGCACCCGGTGTTTAAAAAAGACAAACTGCACTAGGTTAAGACCTAGTAATTATTATGGAAAAACAATATTGGTACACATGAAGACAATGGCTGGCAGCAACATCGCCTTGAATCAAGCCGGGGGCCCCGACTGTCAAGCGAAAACAAACACAATGAAGCCTCCGGTGCTTAATTAAGATTGATCTCAGAAACAGATTAGGCAGGTTAGCTCTGCACTACAAACAAACTTTCCAAATTGCTATGGACCAGTGTAGAAAGACTGACGTGACAGGAAACTACACATTGTATCATGAAACCCTGACACTGACTTGTGACGGGAGCAAATCTAAAATATGTGACAGTGTTTAGAGCCAGTGGTGGAATTTATATGTTGAGGGTATATATGAGTGAAAACAATGAAACGGGGTTTAGCTAATGTGAAACAGGGTATATCTAATATGAAACAGGGTTTAGCTAATGTGAAACAGTGTTTATTCTTAATGTGAAACAGGGTTTTGTTAATGTGAAACAGGGTTCAGCTAATGTGAAACAAGGTTTAGCTAATGTGAAACAGGGTTTAGTTAATGTTAAACAGGGTTTAGTCAATGTGAAATAGGGTTTAGTTAATGTGTCTGGAACACCACAGGCAAAAAGTGTTTAGGGAAGAAAAGGAAACAACAATGATTGAGTAAGGCACTGGACCATGTTGCAACACTGCAACGCTTGAGAAGCACTGGATTTAATTACTACAGGGACCAAATAATCAACTTAAATTCTTGGTCAGCACTGACCTTTTTCAGAGGCGGCCTCGACCTTATAAAGTCCAGTATGTAAGCATGCGCATCATCCTTGACTTTGTGTGGTATCTGGCCATTGTCAACCTGAGGGGGGGAAAAAAACAATTTACAGTCAGTAAGGTGATCGAGAAATTTACACAATATAACAAATATATCTTAACCCTCCTTTGGTGGTGTTTTTCTCTTTCTTTCTTCATTCTGTTGACAGGAGGAAGGGGCGGTGTGTGTGTGTGGGGTGGGGGGGGGGTTGCACGGGCATTTAAAGACTTATGAGTTTGCCAGTGATCCTCTGCTGACCACTATCAGATTGGCTGCCACACTGGGTTCTGCGATGCATGGGAACCTTCCCACTGAGTGCACATGGTGGGAAAGTGCAAACACGATTTATAAAAAAAATATTTAAATATCGACAGTTAACAATATCATAAAGGAACTGCTGTCTCGGCAATTTGCGATATCTTTAGTGGATTGCTATCATGAGTCGAATGATGAGAACCACTGAGATCCGTTAGACAACTGCTATGCTGAGAACCACTGGCGACCTACAGAGCCTTCACTGAAAGTTTGATATCAAATAAACTCCAAACGCATCAATATTTAGTGCATATTGTTGAGAATGTTGGCATCACGGCAGCCCATAATCAGCCAATCGTAGATATTTTCTGACTTTGAAGATGTTGATTGTTTGCGACGTCAGGGAACTATTCTTTCAGCTTAGAATATTGTGGATAGCCTCCCCTTGCACTGTCATTCGACTTCGAGTTCAAAATTTTCCACGATTATTTCCCTTCGTTCAAAGCTCGGCAACAACGTTCCCACCGGCTTCACGCGACAATGGGAAATATCAAGGGTTGGAAAAGTACATGACGTCACGCACTAGTTCAAGATTCTCAACATCACATACACACTTCGCTACATGGCGTTTGTTATTCGTTGATAATTTTTGTATGAATGAAAAGACCAAAACTTCAAGTAACCAATGTATGCCAACATTACATTTATGAATGAAAAGACCAAAACTTCAAGTAACCAATGTATGCCAACATTACATTTATGAATGAAAAGACCAAAACTTCAAGTAACCCATGTATGCCAACATTACATTTATGAATGAAAAGACCTAAACTTCAAGTAAAAAATGTATGCCAACATTACATTTATGAATGAAAAGACCAAAACTTCAAGTAACCCATGTATGCCAACATTACATTTTATGAATGAAAAGACCTAAACTTCAAGTAACCAATGTATGCCAACATTGCATTTATGAATGAAAAGACAAAAACTTCAAGTAACTCATGTATGCCAACATTACATTTATGAATGAAAAGACCTAAACTTCAAGTAACCAATGTATGCCAACATTACATTTTATGAATGAAAAGACCTAAACTTCAAGTAACCAATGTATGCCAACATTACATTTATGAATGAAAAGACCTAAACTTCAAGTAACCAATGTATGCCAACATTACATTTATGAATGAAAAGACCAAAACTTCAAGTAACCAATGTATGCCAAGATTACATTTATGAATGAAAAGACTTAAACTTCAAGTAACCAATGTATGCCAACATTACATTTATGAATGAAAAGACTTAAACTTCAAGTAACCAATGTATGCCGACATTACATTTATGAATGAAAAGACCAAAACTTCAAGTAACCAATGTATGCCAACATTACATTTATGAATGAAAAGACTTAAACTTCAAGTAACCAATGTATGCCAACATTACATTTATGAATGAAAAGACCAAAACTTCAAGTAACCAATGTATGCCAACATTACATTTTATGAATGAAAAGACAAACCATTTAAGCAGCCCCTGCGGCACGCCGACATTACAAACACGCGAAGGTAAGGCGGATAAACAATCTGACCAGGTACTCAAGCCAGCAACATGCAAAGACCGACCGTGTACGCAAGGTCGTACACAACAATTACGGGCGCGACTGGTGGACAAGACGGGGAGCAGACGTGAACGTGCTTGTCGCGGACAGTTTGAGCCAAGACCCCAGGCGGGTCACTTGACCGCCGGGCGTTGTTGGGCAGTGGTAAACACCGCAGAGTAGAAGTCACACTTGGCCCCCGGACTACCGACCAAACCAAACCAAACCAAACCAATCCTACCCACCCACCCCTCCCCGTGCCCCGTCTTACTGACCACCGGAGCTAAAGGTCGGCGAGGGGCGGCCCCCCCCCCCCTGTCCTGGGCGTCGATGGGGGAGTTGACGACCTTGTGGTTAGCAACATTGACAGCATGTCATGGAAACACCCACCCCTCCCCGTGCCCCGTCTTACTGACCACCGGAGCTAAAGGTCGGCGAGGGGCGGCCCCCCCCCCCCTGTGCTGGGAGTCGATGGTGGAGTTGACGAACTTGTGGTTAGCAACATTGACAGCATGTCATGGAATCCAACCCGATGTCAAAGTGTACACATGCAACAAAAGATCCCAAAAGTTGATGGCTGGTTATACAGTTCCATCCACCAAAGATCACACAACTGTCAGATGAATACATACCAAAAAAAAAAATGATCACACACTTTTCAGATGTTCGCATACAAAAAAAAAAACATCACAACTGTCAGATGTATGCATACTGTGTATATGGTTATTATTAGAACTGTGTTTATAAAGTTATTATTACAACTGGGTGTATATGGTTCTTATAAGAACTTTGTGTATATGGTTATTATAAGAACTGTGTGCATATGGTTATTATAAGCACTGTGTGTATATGTTTATATGGTTATTATAAGAACTGTGTGTAAATGGTTATCAGAACTGCGTTTGATGGTTATTAAAACCTGTGTATATGGTTATTATAAGAACTGTGTGTATGTGGTTGTAATAAGAACTATGTGTAAATGGTTATTATAAGAACTGTGTGTATGTGGTTGTAATAAGAACTATGTGTAAATGGTTATTATAAGAACTGTGTGTATGTGGTTGTAATAAGAACTATGTGTAAATGGTTATTATAAGAACTGTGTGTATGTGGTTGTAATAAGAACTATGTGTATATGGTTATTATAAGAACTGTGTGTATGTGGTTGTAATAAGAACTATGTGTATATGGTTATTATAAGAACTGTGTGTATGTGGTTGTAATAAGAACTATGTGTATATGGTTATTATAAGAACTGTGTGTATGTGGTTGTAATAAGAACTATGTGTATATGGTTATTATAAGAACTGTGTGTATGTGGTTGTAATAAGAACTATGTGTATATGGTTATTATAAGAACTGTGTGTATGTGGTTGTAATAAGAACTATGTGTATATGGTTATTATAAGAACTGTGTGTATGTGGTTGTAATAAGAACTATGTGTATATGGTTATTATAAGAACTGTGTGTATGTGGTTGTAATAAGAACTATGTGTATATGGTTATTATAAGAACTGTGTGTATGTGGTTGTAATAAGAACTATGTGTATATGGTTATTATAAGAACTGTGTGTATGTGGTTATTATAAGAACTGTGTGGTTATGGTTATTGCTTACTAAAACTTCAGCTTATACTTGTATCTTGAAATTAAAATTAGCCTTGGGAGAAATCCAAACAATGGTCAAAAGTTTGACCATATCGTTATCTCGTTTCCATAACAACAGGAAGCCACGGAAGAAGTCAAGTAATCGTGCCCCCTTTGCACAACTGTCCGCCTTTCCCCGCTTCCGGTCTGAGTTTGCTCTGCCTCGGACCGGACACACATCGGGAGGTTCTATTGGAACATGAAACCACATGTGGGACTCGAGGGAGCTGTGAAAACTCACAGACGTGTCATGACGAGGTGGACGATGACTCGGGGAAAGGGGGGGAAATGGTTCGTTCAATTTTCATACGGGGGACCATGAGAACTGAAGAAAACGAAAAGCCATTAAGAGGCTTGTGGCAAGATGAACCAACACCATGGATTCCGCTCACGCGTTCAAACCCGGCAAAAAAAAAAACGGCCGCCTCTGAGGACGATCCCCGTCTGCCACCAACCGAAGCAACACGCTTAGTTACGCCCCCCCCCCCACACACACACGCACACATTCACACACACATACACGCTTTCTTCGGCTCAAAGTGTTGGGGTTACAAAGACAGATTTGATGACACACAAACAATGTGTGTAAGTGAAAATAATAAAGTATAGCATTAGGTTCCGCTTTGATAATGATTGTACAGAATACAATTGCAAAGGTTGTAATCACTTACTGAGATTTGAAACTGTTGGTTAAACAAAAGTGGTAATCACTTACTGAGATTTGAAACCGCTGGTTCAAACAAAAGTGGTAATCACTTACTGAGATTTGAAACTGCTGGTTCAAACAAAGGTAGTAATCACTTACTGAGATTTGAAACTGCTGGTTCAAACAAAGGTAGTAATCACTTACTGAGATTTGAAACTGCTGGTTAAACAAAAGTGGTAATCACTTACTGAGATTTGAAACTGCTGGTTCAAACACAGGTTAAAGGTAATAACTTACTGAGATTTTGTTGAGCGTGTATCTCCGAGATCGAATGTCCTCCAACAGCATCTCAAAGGGTGTCAGCTCGTACTCCAAGGGAGGCAGGCTGACATGTTCCACCTTCTTGAGTCGCACACCTTGTCTCAATGATCGCGTCACTTGCACCCACAAACAGGCCTGCAAAAACAAATGGGACTCTTATTTTCATAACACAAATAGTAACGACTTCGACCTTTTTAAAACTACCTTAATTTATATATCTTTTTAAATCCTTTATATTAACTACGCTTTTACTGGTGACTGTCTGGCAAAATCTTCAGACGGCTAATTGACCCACTTCCCGTTAACGCATCGAGCTTATACTTGGCACATAGTATCAAATTTTCAGCCCCAACCCCCAAAAATCAATCTTTTCCTGTTTTGTAAGAGGAAATGAAGAAAATATGATGACTAAATTATTTTCGGATGTCATTTGTGGTAGTTTATTTTAGTTACACCGAAGAAGTAAGTTTTCAAACCTATAGTCCGTTCAATTATCTTTCATTTGATATCTCATTTTGTCTCACAAACCTAACAATAATATTTTAAATAGTTTTTTTAATCCCAAACTCTCACTTATGGTACCCGGGTGCGCATAGCCACTTCGTGAATAGCCACTTCGGGAATAGCCACTTCGTGTTAATATAGTTGAGAGTCATGAAAAAAATGTGTGGTTGCAAGCCTTAAGGAGAGAGGGGGGGGGGGGGGGGGGAGAGAAAGAGAACACTAATTAGGATTCTTATAATGTGCCCTTACTTGCATGCCATATTGTGAAATTTTCAGCCCCCCACCCGACCCCCCAAATTTCTCAATATTAAATTTCATAAAGGATTTATAGGAAAAACTTTGTTTTTAGGGGCTGTTTAATTCACGCTGTTACATTGTACAAGATGTGACAAGATTAGACTGCCAGGCAGAATGGTGCAAGGTCATTAGATGATGGCATCTGAAGTCATTATAATTTGTAGGACACAATCAGATGATGTTATATAAAAGTTCAAGAGATCATGCCATGGTGTAAGGTGATTAGTGCTAGTTACAAGGTAATGAGTGGTGTCATCTGAGGGGGTGAAATGTGTTGTGACTTAATGAGACCTACCCAGTCAGCCCTCTGCAGCTCATCCAGTCTTTTACTGTCTTCATCTTGCGCCTCGGACAATTTCTGATTTGATTAAACAAATATGCGTACTTATTTACAAAACTGAATTCGTTTCATCCAGGTTTGAATCAACATTAAAATCATCACATACTTCTGAAGGATGCGGGGGGGGGGGGGGGGGGGGGGGGGGGNTATACAATAAATATAAGTCAGTTATATAATAAACACAAAGTCAGTTATTAATATTAACATAAAAAGAGTTATATAATAATCATAAGTCATTGAATAAACTTAAAGTCAGTTATATAATAAAGATAAAGTCATTTATATGATAAAGATAAAGTCAGTTATTCAATAAATATGAAATCAGTTTTATAATAGACATAAAGAAAATAAATCTGGATGAGCTTATTGATAAAATGGTGAGTTGGAGAAACCCAAATGATTCTATACAAATAACACACCCAACTGATTCTATGCATATAACAACCTCACTGACCTCCTTGTGAGTAGAGATTTTCTCCAAAAAAGTGAAGAGCTCCCCAGCCTCAGTGGCCAGAGCCCGGCAAACAGCTTTGTAGTGGTGCTGCGCGTCTTGTTTGCTGGACAGGTGGCGGTTACAGATCTGATAGGGGGACGAACAAAACCAATAGATAATAACAGCTACCAAAATAGTAAGTGACGCGAGTCAGGACACCACGACATGAACAGACGCTATTAACCAGAAGGGCATTTACAACACAAGTATCGGTGGCCATCACGGGGGTCACCCATGCTGCCGGTCCACAAAATCTGATCGATCATGTTTACTGGCGTATTACGACTTGTTGACGCCCCCAATGCTATGCGACGCTTGGACGCCCCTTATTTTCTTTTTTTTTTTTTTTAAATACACCCGCGGTTAGCGTAGAACTTGAAAACGTAGAACGTGAGAACGTAGAGCTTGAAAACGTAGAACTTGAAAACGTAGAACTAGAAAACGTAGAACTAGAAAACGTAGAGCTTGAAAACGTAGAACTTGAAAACGTAGAACTAGAAAACGTAGAACGTGAGAACGTAGAACGTGAGAACGTAGAGCTTGAAAACGTAGAACTTGAAAACGTAGAACTTGAAAACGTAGAACTTGAAAACGTAGAACGTGAGAACGTAGAGCTTGAAAACGTAGAACTTGAAAACGTAGAACTAGAAAACGTATGACTTGAAAACGTAGAACTAGAAAATGTATGACTTGAAAACGTAGAACTAGAAAACGTATAGCTTGAAAAGGAGAGCTTGAACACGTACGCAGGGACGCATTTCAACTATTTAACAGCAGAACCATTTTTATCATTTCATTTCTTTTTAAATGTGATTCATCTTCAAAATAACACAGGTTGCTATTCCGTATTCATCATTTGTTTCACTTGATCTTATGAAATGTTCAGCGAGTCTTCACCGGATCGTGAGGTTACAAGCTATAGTTTTCTTCAAAAGGTCATAGGTCAATCTGCCATGTCTACTGTAATACAACCTTTACAATTTAGCCGTCCGCGCCACCAGCACCCATTTTGCAATCATAACCGCTCTTGGGAGGCCGTCTAAATCACAGATTGAACGGAAGGGAAAAATGGGCCCGTGGGGAAGGCGAGAGTAAGCTGTGGTTATTTATGTGTCTACCCTAATCGTGTGAGTCTGGGTGGCGTAGTTGTCCAGGGACGAGCAAGACAAGACCGGCGCCCGCGAGGATCGTACCAATGTACAGGGGTCAGGTTTTGGTGCGAGTCGCTTCGCGGCCCACTTCGCCACGTCATTCGGTCGAAAGTACAGAGCCTAGAGCTGAGTGGACGGTGGCAGGGTCAAGCAAGCTGCAGGGGCGTGTACAGTACAAAAAATAGGGGGCGGGGGTGTGGAATGAAACAGCCGTTTTCTTCAAGTACATAAGGAAATATTAACGGAGGGTTGATAATGTAAACTGAAAAGGAACTTGTGGAATGTAAAATTAAATGAAAATCTCGCAAGCTTTCTTGATTTGAAAAGATCGTTCAAACTTGAAATAAAACTCGCGCTGGCTTCACTCGGAAAAGGTTCTCATTTCTCTGCACATCTGTTTCAGTGGTGCTTGAAAAGGAATTTGAGAAACCTCGTTGGAGGCAAGTCAACACGACTGACGATTTGATAACATTCGAACAACTTACAAGCACGATCCCCCAATCAATATTCACCCAAGACCAATATCAACCCCCCCCCCCTTTTTTTTCACAGACACACACACACTGTTTACCAAGTCCACCCTATGAATGTAATCTATCCATCACCCTACCCCACCCCACGTGCCCAAGATATAATTATAATTTTTTTTTATTTTTTTTGGGGGGGGGGGGGGTATTATTATCAATTCACATATTATTCGCGAATAAGTCTATCGGAGACTACACAGGTCTAGTCAGTCGGGGACTACTCTAACACGGTCTAGTCTATCGGGGACTGCTCTAACACGGTCTAGTCTATCGGGGACTGCTCTAACGCGGACTTATCTATCGGGGACAACTCTATCGAGGACTAATCTATCGGGGAATACCCTAACGCGGACTAATCTATCAGGGAGTACTCTAACGTGGACCAGTCTATTGTTACTGTAACTCTATTATTTTAGATAAACTTTGTAAACTTGTCAAAAGCGTATCAATCACAAGCATAATTAAGCATGTCCTCTTATTCCATCCCAGGCATATTAAGTATGTACACTGTGTCACCTTAATATACACACCTCACAATTGTTGGATTTTAGAAATAATTGTCTATCTTGAGATTCATGTTCCCTGGTCCATCCAGTCTTGTATAATTAAATTAAACACAATGCAATCCCCATTAATATTGTATTTATCGTTTACAGCAGGCCTGCACAACATACGGCCCGGGGGCCACATACGGCCCGCTATCACCCACTTTGCGGCCCGCGAAGTAACGAAATATTCTTTATTCTTATTATTTTATTAATAGCTTTCCCCCGTCCTTTTTTTTTTTTTGGCCCGCACAGTTTTTCATTAAGTATTACGACCCGTCTTACAAAGTTGTGCAGGCCTGGTTAACGGAAATAACATGTAACAATTTGCTAACAGTTGTAACTTAATACAAATTATTGATTATTAGTGCCGAACTATATTTACATTTTAGGGTCAGGGTGGGGGGGGGGTAAGTGTGTGTGTGGGGGGGAAGGAGGGAGGAGAAAGAGAATTCCGATACCCCTGTTACCTGAAAAGGTTCAATCTGTGATATACAACTTTAGGACTGGCGGGACCAGGAAACGATTTTACAGACCGAAAGGGTAAAACAGTATGGCGTGCGCCCCCTGTGATGTCAACATGATAGTCTGACCATGGCTTTCTGTGATGTTAACACGATAGTATGACCATGGCTTTCTGTGATGTTAACACGATAGTCTGTAATGGTCAACATGATAGTCTGACCATGCCTACCTGGTAATCATGATAGTCTGACCATGGCTTTCTGTAATTGTCACCATGCTATTCTGACGATGGCTTTCTTTGATTGTAAACACGATAGTCTGACCATGGCTTTCTGTGATGTTAACACGATAGTCTGACCATGGCTTCCTGTGATGTCAACATGATAGTATGACCATGGCTTTCTGTAATTGTCACCATGCTATTCTGACCATGGCTTTCTGTGATGTCAACACGATAGTCTGACCATGGCTTTCTGTGATGTTAACACGATAGTCTGACCATGGCTTTCTGTAATGGTCAACATGATAGTATGACCATGCCTACCTGTAATGGTCAACATGATAGTCTGACCATGGCTTCCTGTAATGGTCAACATGATAGTATGACCATGGCTTTCTGTGATTGTAAACATGATAGTCTGACCATGGCTTTCTGTAATGGTCAACATGATAGTGTGACCATGGCTTTCTGTGAATGTAAACATGATTGTCTGACCACGGCTTTCTGTGCTGTTAACATGTGCGAAAAAAACATGTTGATTCCTTTTTTAAAATAAAAATGTACCATCCCCGTATGAGGCCATATACCATCCCCGTATGAGGCCATATACGAAGAGTGACTATGGGAAAACAATGTTGGCCACGTTTTAAAATAAATGAGGATAATTACGGTAAAAAAACAAAAAAACTGTCCAACTTGAACAAGTTGAGAACCCTTGGTCATCCCGACAGCCCTCTGAATAAAAAAAAAATCAGTGCCCCTACTATGTCGGCTTGTTGCGCCATGCCAGGTTTATCTCCACGATTCAGGTCAAGCATCCGACAAATATGCATTTGACAAACGGCCGCGAGTTTTGAGCTATTGGAAAAGTCCACATCCTCTGGGCAGCTGGCAGCCACGGTGTGGCCAAATCTGTGTGGCGGAGGATTGAGGGCTGAACTGTTACAACAGTTTGGGCTTCAACTCGGGGCCCTTCGCTTCTGCCAACACGGGGCCGGTTTTCGACAGACAAACACGCGGGGGGGGGGGGTTTGAGAGGAAGGGGAAAAAGGGAGGCTTGGGATCTGCAGTGCTTTGGTCAGCGGAGTTAATTTGGGCACATGCCCGTAGTGAGAAGAGGTCACACGTAATAAGATGTATGGGAGGCTTGGGAATCTGAAGTGGTGTGGTCAGCGGAGTTAATTTGGGCAGATGTCCACAGTGAGAAGAGGTCACACGTAATAAGATGTATTGAGAAACACAGGATCAAAAATTAAAACTGAATGACCTGATGTTCGCAAAGTTGAAAGCTGGCAGCTGGGCCGTCGCGAGATAATTTGAGATCCCCTTCCGTTATTTAATTGAGCCCCCCCTCCACTTTGCAGTTATTCAATTGAGCCCCCCCCTCCACTTTGCAGTTATTCTATTTAGCCCCCCTCCCCTTTGCAGTTATTTATTTTAGCTCCCTCCCCCGTCGTTATTCAGTTTAGCCCCCCTCCCCTGTCGTTATTCAGTTTAGGCCCCTCCCCTTGGCAGTTATTCAGTTTAGCCCCCTCCCCTTGGCAGTTATTCAGTTTCGCCCCCTCCCCTGTCGTTATTCAGTTTAGCCCCCTCCCCTGTCGTTATTCAGTTTAGCCCCCTCCCCTTGGCAGTTATTCAGTTTAGCCCCCCCCCC
>CAXITT010000065.1:1234568-1246738 GCA_964033795.1 Lymnaea stagnalis
CACGTGGTGTTGAATAGTTATTGTACCAACTCGTCAGTGTCTAAACCACGTGTGTACCAACTCGTCAGTGTCTAAACCACGTGGTGTTGAATAGTTATTGTACCAACTCGTCAGTGTCTAAACCACGTGGTGTTGAATAGTTATTGTACCAACTCGTCAGTGTCTAAACCACGTGGTGTTGAATAGTTATTGTACCAACTCGTCAGTGTCTAAATCACGTGGTGTTGAATAGTTATTGTACCAACTCGTCAGTGTCTAAACCACGTGGTGTTGGATAGTTATTGTACCAACTCGTCAGTGTCTAAATCACGTGGTGTTGAATAGTTATTGTACCAACTCGTCAGTGTCTAAACCACGTGGTGTTGAATAGTTATTGTACCAACTCGTCAGTGTCTAAATCACGTGGTGTTGAATAGTTATTGTACCAACTCGTCAGTGTCTAAATCACGTGGTGTTGAATAGTTATTGTACCAACTCGTCAGTGTCTAAACCACGTGGTGTTGAATAGTTATTGTACCAACTCGTCAGTGTCTAAACCACGTGGTGTTGAATAGTTATTGTACCAACTCGTCAGTGTCTAAATCACGTGGTGTTGAATAGTTATTGTACCAACTCGTCAGTGTCTAAACCACGTGGTGTTAAATAGTTATTGTACCAACTCGTCAGTGTCTAAACCACGTGGTGTTGAATAGTTATTGTACCAACTCGTCAGTGTCTAAACCACGTGGTGTTGAATAGTTATTGTACCAACTCGCCAGTGTCTAAACCACGTGGTGTTGAATATTTATTGTACCAACTCGTCAGTGTCTAAACCACGTGGTGTTGAATAGTTATTGTACCAACTCGTCAGTGTCTAAATCACGTGGTGTTGAATAGTTATTGTACCAACTCGTCAGTGTCTAAACCACGTGGTGTTGAATAGTTATTGTACCAACTCGTCAGTGTCTAAACCACGTGGTGTTGAAATTAAACCACCTAAGCCTATACCTGATCTTCCCATCATCTTCACTGACAGCTCTTTAATCCTACAGCAGCAAAACTATATTTTAAAAAATTATTGTCTCCACGTTTCTTTTATCGTTAAAAAAAAACACCATGATATGTCTTCTCTAAAAATCTGTTATTCCAACGTTATACCAGCCCCAATGTCTCATCCCAAAACTTTATCAGAATAAATGTCTTATTCTTAAGTTATATCAGAAGAAAAGTCTTAGCCTAAAGTTTTATCAGAACAACTATCTTTAACCAAAGTTATCCCAGAACAAAAGCCTTATCCCAAAGTTAGTTCAGAATAAATGCAGACCTGTTTACCCTCAAACTCTTAAAATCGTACGATATCATCACAAAATCAATCAATACATTATCTTAATAGTAAACTAAACATCAGTATATATAATGTATACACCTCAAAATCGTACGAGTAAACAGGTCTGTAAATGTCTTAACCCCAAAGGCATATCAATCTTGCTGCTGACGCGCGATAAGACTTTACTATGAGTCTTCCTAGTCCACGTCCTTATTTGTTTGACTTATTTTAACACCCTCACGATCTCTTCCTTACATGTTCACCAAACAGTCCATTCAAGTTACATTTTCAATAGGTGTAGAGAGAGAGAGAGAGAGAGAGAGAGAGAGAGAGAGAGGGGGGGGTTTGAGGTCAACCTCCCCAATCAATAGTTTGGACAACTGGGTGATGACTGCGCAACAGGTGTATTCAAGCTATTATACACGTGAGTAATGAAGTTGTACACCGTGTGTAGCAGGTGTGTTCACTCTATACTGCCTGGGTTGTTGTTGTGAGTATGGGGGGGGGGGGGGGACCTCGTCAACGTAACAGCAGATGTCCCTCGAACAATTAATCAATTTGGTACTTGGTGACTAGTCTCCCACGACAACCTTCTGTGACAGGGGGGGGGGGGGTGACCTCGTCAACGTAACAGCAGATGTCCCTCGAACAATTAATCAATTTGGTACTTGGTGACTAGTCTCCCACGACAACCTTCTGTGACTAGTCTCCCACGACAACCTTCTGTGACTAGTCTCCCACGACAACCTTCTGTGACTAGTCTCCCACGACAACCTTTCCTTGACTTGCGTCTCCCACGACAACCTTCTGTGACAAGTGTCTCCCACGACAACCTTCTGTGACTAGTCTCCCACGACAACCTTCTGTGACTAGTCTACTACGACAACCTTCTGTGACTAGTCTCACACGACAACCTTATGTGACTAGTATCCGACGACAACCTTCTGTGACTAGTGTCTCCCACGACAACCTTCTGTGACTAGTGTCTCCCACGACAACCTTCTGTGACTTGTGTCTCCCACGACAACCTTCTGTGACTAGTCTCCCACGACAACCTTCTGTGACTAGTCTCCCACGACAACCTTCTGTGACTAGTCTACCACGACAACCTTCTGTGACTAGTCTCCCACGACAACCTTCTGTGACTAGTGTCTCCCACGACAACCTTCAAATCTTCAACCTCAGTTTTGCCCACTTCCTGATTCCAATTGAGCTGAAACTTCGTACACGTACCCCCCCCCCTCCAACCCGATGACAATACAACCCTTCATGATCAGCAGGTCACTGGTGACCTCTGCAGATATCTCAGGAACGGGGAAAGTGATAGGGACATCGTGTCTTCATTATAGCGTCTCCTTATGCATGGTTACTCGTTCCCGGAAACAGTCATCAATGACAACTAGAGGCCGACCGAATTTCGGCTTCGGCTTCGGTTTCGGCGCCGAAAGTGACCATTTTATCACTTTCGGCCAAGTTTCGGTTTCGGCCGAAACTGGAAAGTTAACTTTCGGCTTAATTTCGGTTTCGGCCGAAAGAGAAAAGTTAACTTTCGGTTTTTCTTCGGTTTCGGCCGAAATTGACTTAGACTTTCGGCCATCCGGCCGAAAGTTACTCAGGTTTTCAGTCATTTAATACTAAGCGAAAGCGATATTTAACAAAAAACTAAGCGACATTTAAGAACAAATTAAGCGATCTTTGAGAACAAACTAAATGATATTTAACAACAAACTAAACGACATTTATGAACAAACTAAACGATCTTTAAAACAAACTAAGCGATCTTTAAGAACTATCTAAGCGATCTTTAATAACAAACTAAACGATCTTAAAGAACAAACTAAACGATTTTTAAGACCAAACTAAATGATCTTTAAGAACAAAACAAATGATCTTTAATGATTTATAAGAATAAACTAAGCGATCTTTAACAGAAAACTAAATGCTCTTTAAAAACAAACTGAAAGATCTTTAAGAACAAACTAAGCGATCTTTATGAAAAAACTAAGCGAATTTACAACAAACTAAGCGATCTTTATGAACAAACTAAACGATCTTTAAGAACAAATAAAGCGATCATTAACAAAAACTAGACGATCTTTAACAACAAACTAATGCGATCTTTAAGAACAAACTAAACGATCTTTAACAACAAACCAGGCGATCTTTATGAACAAACTAACCGATCTTTAAGAAAAAATAAAGCGATCATTAACAAAAACTGGACGATCTTAAACAACAAATTAAGCGATCAATAACAACCAACTAAACGATCTTTAAAAACAAATTAAGCGATATTTTAGAACCACAATTTTTAGAGACCCGGTTTAAAAAAATAATACTTTGCATTAATTTCCTCCCCCCCCCCCCCCCCACCTCAATTTTTGCCAAATTTTCTCCTAACATACTAATTTAAAAAAAAATTGTAATGCAATTTAAATTACTTTTATATTAAAATGGTAAAATTCAAAGTATTCATTAGATCAAGGGTCTCAAACTCAAATCACCAGGGGGGCCGCAGGAGGTAGTGTCTGAATGAGCCTGGGCCGCATCAAGTAATCCACAAAAAAGCGATTACAACTGTTACAATCTGCTCAACCTTTATAAATAACAATAAAATCATTAAGGGTTCTCAAGAACTAGGATTCACTTTCATCCACCTACTCACTGTTGCATTAAAAAATAAATAGAAACATTACAAAAAAAAAAAAACAGAATTAGACTAGTCGGTGAGATTCGACTGACACCGTCGCGGAGAGTCACGTTATAGCTATGAGAATGGGGGAAACGGGCCGGCGCATTTACACTAAACTTTTCTGTGGTGTAGCGGGCCGCAAAATATCGTCTTGCGGGTCACAAATGGCTCGCGGGCCGCGAGTTTGAGACCCCTATATTAGATGTTTATTTATTAATATTCACAATTATCTCATTTTTATAAAAAGAATGTAAATATTTATACTTTCCCACATCATTTTCGATGTATGCAAAATGTATGCGGGAACGAATTTCAAAATATCTAAATATTTCATTTTCGGTTTCGGCTTCGGTTTCGGCCGAAATTCATTTTTAACTTTCGGCCTTTTTTCGGTTTCGGCCGAAAGTCATTTTTAAACTTTCGGCCTTTTTTCGGTTTCGGCGGAAAGTCATTTTAAACTTTCGGCCTATTTTCGGCTTCGGCCGAAATCAGAAAATCACTTTCGGTCGGTCTCTAATGACAACGCAATTTTTTAACCCCAAAAAGGGAAACACTGACTTTCCATGTGTTCGTATGTCATGGGCGCCCCACGCTTTATTCAGTCACGTTTCAACCCACTCACTGACACCATGATTTTACCGCACCGGGTGACACCAGCTCTAGTGACGCCTCTGTGCAGTGGCATTACATCGGTTACACGTGTGGCAGATCTGGCCACTATGTTCGAGATTACCTAAACCAACTGTTTGTGCGATTTTGACAAATAATGAAGCTATCAAAGCAGATAATGGGTCGGAAAAAAAAAGGGGGGGGGGGGGGGGACAACACCGACACTAGCAGATAGAAGGTACGGGAAGAGATGGGTGGAAAAACTTCTCTTACACTGGGTTAGTGGGGAAAAAAAAACAGCTAGCTGGTCACGTGATGTCTAAGAGATAATTTGTGAGAAAGCCGAGGTCCTCCCCGATTGATTGGGTGATAAGCCTGATGGCAGTGCCCAAACGGACGAGTTTCAAGCCCAAGCCCTTCACGGAAACGACTAGGTGCCATAGAGTGGGTAGGACCCTTCAAACGGATTCATCCAGACTCTATTATTTTAAAGGGAGCAGATTGCCTTGGATCTCTAAAGATTTGGAAATCGGATGGGATTCTGGAACATATTGAGTCCGGATGCCAAGACCCCACAGTATCGTAACTTTGTAACCATCTCTATATTTTGGTTTTGTATTCACCACTGTGAAAATCATTTGGAAATGACACGCGGTTTATAGTACTAGTAACTGAGAGAGAGAGGGAGGGAGAGAGAGAGGGGGAGAGAGAGGGAGGGAGAAAGGGGGGAGGGAGAGAGAGAGGGGGAGGGGGAGGGAGAGAGAGAGGGGAGAGAGAGAGGGTGAGAGAAAGAGAGAAGAGGAAAGAGAGAGAGGAGAGAGGGGGGAGGGAGAGAGAGAGAGGGGGAGGGAGAGAGAGGGAGAGAGAGAGGGGAGAGAGAGGGGGTGAGAGAAAGAGAGAAGAGGAAAGAGAGAGAGGGAGAGAGAGAGAAAGAGACAGAGAGAGAGGGGATGGAGAGGGGAAGGGAGAGAGAGAAATCTCTTAGTAGACAGGTATAACGACAATCTTAAAACAAAAAACGGGTATCGGCCGTTTAGTTTATGAGGTGCGAAGAACTTGAAATTTCGCGGCGGTTGGTCGTTCCAAGGCAACAGATTGCTGTAATGTTTGCACAGCCATCACAGAGCCCGGGCTAGCTACAATAGCTCTCAGCGACACTACACAATGAATAGGCCAACAAAAAGGAACGTGCGCACGGCGAACGTAGATACACTTGTCAAACTGTGTTAACTGGCTAATCTCAAATACGCGGATCAGGCAGGCGATCCATTTTGCTTCATGTTTGAGGTAGACTTTCTTCGACAGCAAACAGTTCGGAAATTAGACAGGCCAGGATCTGAAGCCGACGGGAAGATTAGACACGTTGCTTTGACAAAAAGATTTAGTAAGAACGTGGGAAGGTGTAAATCACACCTGGGAACAGCCCGGCGGGAGAGGGTTGAAGACTTCGATTGACACGGAAGCATTATTGGCCGTACGGAGACCGTTATAATGCTGTTGGTGGACCAAAGTGTACTGCGCGTGAGCCGATGACATCATTTTCACGTGGCCCAACTCAGCAGTTTACTGACAGCTAGCGCTAAGTGCCAGGGTGATTAATAGACAAACCATGTAGAGAACATTTTGTATTTCGCCCCATACCACTGTTTAATAGGCATAAGGATATCAATGATTAAGTCTTGTTGAGGTTGTACTGACCAAATCTTAGTAGGTATGCAACTTTGGGTCAAATAAAGCAATCAATAGTTCGGCCTTGTTGAGGTTGTACTGACCAAATCTTAGTAGGTATGCAACTTTGGGTCAAATAAAGCAATCAATAGTTCGGCCTTGTTGAGGTTGTACTGACCAAATCTTAGTAGGTATGCAACTTTGGGTCAAATAAAGCAATCAATAGTTCGGCCTTGTTGAGGTTGTACTGACCAAATCTTAGTAGGTATGCAACTTTGGGTCAAATAAAGCAATCAATAGTTCGGCCTTGTTGAGGTTGTACTGACCAAATCTTAGTAGGTATGTAACTTTGGGTCAAATAAAGCAATCAATAGTTCGGCCTTGTTGAGGTTGTACTGACCAAATCTTAGTAGGTATGTAACTTTGGGTCAAATAAAGCTATCAATAGTTCGGCCTTGTTGAGGTTGTACTGACAAAATCTTAGTAGGTATGCAACTTTGGTTCAAATAGTGCTACCAACAGTTCGGCCTTGTTGGGGTTGTAATAACTAAATCTTAGTAGGTATGCAACTTTGGGTCAATTAGTGATGTCAATAAGTAGGCGGGCGCGGGGGTGGCGTTCGCTGCAAATGAGATTTTGAGAACCCGCACAAGACTCGTGACATAAATGCTGACGCAGCCAGTGCTGTTGTGGTTGTGAGTCATATCTAACAGATTCACGGCTCGGGACGAACACAAGATTTCATATAAACTCGTGTGCATACATTTCAAGTTCAAACATTCCACTATCCCGATTTCTTTGTCAGATGACCTGTGAACCCCGCCCCCAACCCCATTCAAGGACACACCCCTTCCACCCCCATCAAGTGTGTTATTGCATGCCCAAGTGTGTTGTTACATGCCCAAGACATGACGCTTAAAAGGAGTCTACAAATATTATCATTATCTTCGAAGGCTTTGCTCTTGTTTACAATGTTCCGTTTAGATCTTCCTTTGATTTAATTTAATATATCCCCCTTTTTTTTTTTTTTCATTTCGGTCACGCCTTTCTCATTCAGAAGTTTTCAACCGGAGTTTTAGTTTCATGAATGCTAAACATCTATCACCGACTCCGGCAGAGAATCGTATTTTTTTTTTTTTTTTAATTTCTCCCCCAAATTTCCCGTGAGAATCTGAAATCTATAGAATTAAATGACTTGCTCCAAAAAAGCTACAGACTCAGACTCCAAAAATTTGCTTGGGTTCAAGTAGAGACTCGCCAAAATCAATGAATCACGTGAGCGGTCATTAACCATCGTAACAAGGAAAAGCAATGGATGAGACTGTGAAATATCAACACATTTACTTGAGGATTACTGAAAGAGAGGTCTTGATAATCCAATTTTATCGACACAACATTAATGACCGTGCTAAATTTGGTTGTGTGGTGGGTCGCCCCCCTCTCCCCAACCCTTCCCCAACACACCCGTCCCCAACACAACCCTTTCCCAACCCAACTTCCCCAACACAACCCTTCTCCAACACAACCCTTCTCCAACACAACCCTTCTCCAACCCAACCCTTCCCCAACACAACCGTCCCCAACACAACCCTTCCCCAACCCAACTTCCCCAACACAACCATTCCCCAACACAACTTTCCCAACCCAACTTCCCCAACCCAACTTCCCCAACCCAACTTCCCCAACACAACCCTCCCCAACACAACCTTCCCCAACACAACCTTCCCCAAAACAACCCTTCCCCAACACAACCCTTCCCCAACACAACCCTTCCCCAACACAACCCTTCCCCAACACAACCCTTCCCCAACACAACCTTTCAAATCCACGGTGAGGTTATTGTGTCAGTTTTTTCCCCAAGATCAGCAAATCCGACGATTCGTTTTTTAAATGTATTAATCGTCCAACACCCCCGTGGCACCAAAGCCATCAGTGTTAAGATGTAACAATGAACAACTCGTTCGGTTAAAGAGAAAGCTCTTTATTCTAACCCCCAAAAATGATTGCAGCAATCGGAAGTGGCCCAGACAGTTTTCTCTGGAAATCACCTAATGCCAATTTCAATACGCGGTGCGCAAGTGCAAAAAAGGGGCCCGGTTTGGGGGGGAGGGGGGGAGCGGGGTGTTAGTCTGAGACAAATGAGACGGAGTGATCCAAGTAAACTATTTATCGATCTAAACGGGCCAGGTGTATACACAAATCACTGCTGGTTTACAGACCCATATTTACGGCCAAATGTATAAGCAGCCAAACAGAAAGACGTATCTAACACAACTATTGTTTCCTTGGGTGTATCTAAGACCAGCTGTCTTAGGAAATCAAATTTAGCTCATTCATATAGAGCATTTTAATCTGAGAGCCCTATGTAAATGTTACACCATTGAATGTGTGTGTTTGGGGGGGGGGGGAGATAGTCCACATATCCTCAGTGCAAATCAACCTTCCTGCCTATGGCAACGGTTTCCTATTCTGAGACGTATGCGTTTTGGTTTCAGAGGAAATGCCTGGGAAAGGGGGATGGCTTTCGTCGAGTTGCCTTGGGAGCCACTTGTGTGACATGTTGCTGATAGATGTGACAAAACTCGTGACAGTTTATAGAGGCCAACTCCAAAGACACAATGCAACGCCACACACACACACACACAGGGTAAGAGCCACTGGTGTATTGCCGTGACAGGTGCTACGGGAGGTCACAGATAGACGTGTACAACAACCGAACCGTTATGCTGCCAAGTCTAGAGCTCCTTGGGTGCGAACCATGCGAGTTGACACCCTTCAAGAATTATCGACTTGCTTGCATCAGCCAAGAGCAATGCGATCTGCACCCGTGCAATACATTACATTACAATATAACTTTATCACAGATCCCTAAACGTTATCCACTAATTAAGAAATTCGCAGAAACTATAAACAAGTATATAGCACAGTGTTATAATAGAGCTTCGATTTTTTCGAAACGCTGGTTATCCTAACCGCCTCTGCCATTCGCATGACATTGGGCTTGGCCGGAAAATTGGGGTACTATGCATGTCAACTGTAATAAAAGTAAAAGCCCCAAAAGTGTTAAAGAATATATTCTATTATATGCACTAACGTGTGGACCGCAATCTTTCCGTTGATGTGTTCGGTTATCCGAATCATCCCCGGTTCCAAAGGGTTCGTAAAATCGACGCTCCAAATGTACGTACAACTCTTTTTTAGAAACACCCATACAAACACCCCCCTTCCAAAAAACCACCCATCCAAATACCCAACCCTATGAAAGATCACTGAGCTCCAGGCCAACGAGTTTTTAGTGAGAACACTGTATTTACAAACAACCACCGTGTTTGGAAGACACAAGTACACTCTCGCAGATAAATGGCGCGACTCCCAGCTTGGAATTACTTTGTTGTGTGGATCGACCCACTGCTGAAGTGTCTCATTAGTGAACTGATCACGTCTCATTTGATCTTGTTGACAACCAGAGCTGTGCAAACATCGGGTCGGTCAAACAACTGAACAACCATATAATGAGGTGACATCTAACCCTGGTGTTGATTTAGTGTGTTTACCACAGTAAACCGTGTTAAAATCTTTACCTCAGTAAACCAAGTTGGCATCTTTACCCCATTTAATAGTTGGAATCCTTACCTCAGTAAACCGTGTTGGAATGTTTACCTCAGTAAACCGTGTTGGAATGTTTACCTCAGTAAACCGTGTTGGAATCCTTACCTCAGTAAACCGTGCTGGAATGTTTACCTCAGTAAACCGTGTTGGAATCCTTACCTCAGCAAACCGTGTTGGAATCCTTACCTCAGCAAACCGTGTTGGAATCCTTACCTCAGCAAACCGTATTGGAATCTTTACCTCAGTAAACCATATGGAATCTTTACCTCAGTAAACCATATGGAATCCTTACCTCAGTAAACCGTGTTGGAATCCTTACCTCAGCAAACCGTATTGGAATCTTTACCTCAGTAAACCATATGGAATCTTTACCTCAGTAAACCATATGGAATCTTTACCTCAGTAAACCATATGGAATCTTTACTTCAGTAAACCATATGGAATCTTTATTTCAGTAAACCATATGGAATCTTTACTTCAGTAAACCATATGAAATCTTTACTTCAGTAAACCAAATGGAATCTTTACCTCAGTAAACCATATGGAATCTTTACTTCAGTAAACCATATGGAATCTTTACCTCAGTAAACCAAATGGAATCTTTACCTCAGTAAACCATATGGAATCTTTACCTCAGTAAACCATATGGAATCTTTACCTCAGTAAACCATATGGAATCTTTACCTCAGTAAACCATATGGAATCTTTACCTCAGTAAACCATATGGAATCTTTACCTCAGTAAACCATATGGAATCTTTACCTCAGTAAACCATATGGAATCTTTACCTCAGTAAACCATATGGAATCTTTACCTCAGTAAACCATATGGAATCTTTACCTCAGTAAACCATATGGAATCTTTACCTCAGTAAACCATATGGAATCTTTACCTCAGTAAACCATATGGAATCTTTACCTCAGTAAACCATATGGAATCTTTACCTCAGTAAACCATATGGAATCTTTACCTCAGTAAACCATATGGAATCTTTACCTCAGTAAACCATATGGAATCTTTACCTCAGTAAACCATATGGAATCTTTACCTCAGTAAACCATATGGAATCTTTACCTCAGTAAACCATATGGAATCTTTACCTCAGTAAACCATATGGAATCTTTACCTCAGTAAACCAAATGGAATCTTTACCTCAGTAAACCAAATGGAATCTTTACCTCAGTAAACCATATGGAATCTTTACCTCAGTAAACCATATGGAATCTTTACCTCAGTAAACCAAATGGAATCTTTACCTCAGTAAACCAAATGGAATCTTTACCTCAGTAAACCATATGGAATCTTTACCTCAGTAAACCATATGGAATCTTTACCTCAGTAAACCATATGGAATCTTTACCTCATTAAAACGTATTGTAGTGTTTACCTCGTCATCCCAATTTTGCGTTGGTTGTTGGGGGGGGGGCATGTTGTTTTAAAATTTTACTACGACCTACCTTGACCTAACGACGTCCCCAGATATCCCTTCTATTATTTATACAGACATCCGGGTTACCTGATGGATGGACCCATGCTAACGAAGACAATTTATTTGAAGCCAATAATAAAGTAGCTGATGTCCAATGCGTTGCATTATTATATCACAGCGGTCTACTCCTCTACGCAGATTCCACACACTGTTAGGATGCTTGAACCCCTTTTCGTGTACCCTCTCGCTGTGGACTTAGACCCGCCCTTTATTTACCGACATACGCTTTAAAAGGGTGGGAGGGAGATGTGCAATTAACGTCTCTATGTCAAGTCAGTTACCGTGTGACATAAACAACGAGGGGATCTAAAGATAGCAACTGTGTCACACCCCAACCCCCACCCCCCGGGTTAATGTAAGTCCAGCTCACGTGTCATTGATTGATGAATGCACGGCGGTTAATTCATATTAAAATAAGAGTCGGGCATCTTTACTTCTGCCCTGACTCCGACTCCAGCTAACAGAGAGAGACTCCGACTCCAGCCAACAGAGTAATACTCCAACTCCAGCAAAGAAAGTAAGACTCTGACAACATATTGCCACCACTCCACGATTAAGTATGGACAGATTAGAGGTAGCATGCAAAACTCACGGGAGTCAATAAAAACGTTAGGGCCGCCGCTTCCTCTCTCTCTTTCTTTCTTCCCTCCCTCCCTCCCTCCCACCCTCCCACCCACCCACCCACTCATCCATCCACCCACCCATTCATCCACCCACCCACTCATCCACCCATCCACTTATCCACCCACTCAGCCACCCATCCACTCATCCACCCACCCACTCATCCACCCACCAAC
>CAXITT010000065.1:1247071-1319696 GCA_964033795.1 Lymnaea stagnalis
CACGGATCGTACGAAGTCATGATCACATATAATGTAAACAAGTAATTGTTGCGCCTATTCTTCTGTCATTTCACAAGTTGCAGAGTTACTTCTAAGGGTCAATGAGAATTTAGTCGAATGGAAAACCTACGTTGACAGTCAATGGCACGGCGACGTTTAACGGAATGACACCGTGAGGCAGACGGCCCTAGGGGCTAGAGCGTTAATGGACATTTACAAAACAAATCAAGCTCGAAGAAGTCGACTTAATCGTTCCTCTTCTTCGGTTAAAAACGCCAAAATGTGGTGGGGGGGGGGGCGTCACTTTTGTTCGCACACTTTTATAAAGGGAATAAAAAGTGTAAAAAGCAGGTGAAAACATGGGTGGGTGGGGGGGGGGGGCTTTCAGAATGTAATGGACTTTAATAGTGGACGACAACGTCAGATCGTACCTGAATACAACAATTGTCTTACCAGCACAGTGTTCGGCGATACGCGGCCCCTCATTAGGTGCGGCTCCTAAACAACTGCGGGCTGGGTATTTTACTAATTAATCACAGTATGCATGCAGGCTTCCAGAAATATTTTCTTGTAAACCTATTATAATTTATAACAATGGCTCTTCACCGAAAAAAAAGAGGTTGTCTAGACCACGGAGCCCATCACCACTAGCTGGTCCCTCTGACGTACGTGTTCACAGTATCTAACTGTCGGTGTCTTCATGTCAACATGACGTTCATCTTCACAGCGCTCTGTATTCACTAAGCGTTTCCAAGGGAACAAGTATGCAGTTGTACTCAACGTAAGGTATACGCTCATCACAGCAACAATTAACGCCTAAAAACAATTCCCCCCCCCCCCTTTTCCCTTTTTTCGCAATAATCTTTTAAAAATTGTAATGTCGAGGTTAAAATTTAACAAAACATGCATACTAGTAACGCACTTTAAAAGAATCGCAATTAGTGCTGAGCTATATGAATATTCTAATGACCCACCCACTTTTCAACCGCAGATTTATTTCACCAACTATTTCAAGTGAACAAAAGAAAATATGATGCACAAAAGCACTTGCGATATTTTTTTTTTAAAACAATCTCATTTAGCGAAATTTTCGTGAAATCAGTGTCAGATCTCCTTCATCTTCCCCTTGAAAAACAGGGGAAATGACTTTTTGTGGGTTGGGGCTGCAAATATGAAAGAACATCGGTCATCGGCAACGAGTCTTTGCGCCAAATTTCATCTAGATATGTTGAGGGGAAGCGGGTCAATAAACCATCCGAAAATTTATCCCAGCCTGCCAGCCAAGAACAAAAGCGAAGTTAATATTAAGGATTTTTAACAAATATATGATTATAAAGTCCTTGGAGATGCCATGGGCGTTGTAAAGACATAAAAATGAAGTACACATTCTTGTGCTGCCCTCTCGGATACTACTTCTCAGCTATAGGCTAGTTTTTAATTTAATTCTGGGTCTTTTCTGTTGTTTGTTCACTGACGAAGGCTTCCTGCCGATACGTTCAACGCTTTTGTTGCGTTCCATTTTCAGCTTTTCACATACTTTGTTTAACTGATTTCCCTTTTCATACATTAGACAATGAGATGTTTAAGAAATTCTTCACTTGTAGTTTCTCCAACTCCCGATACACACAGAGAGATATGTAGTTCATTTCGTAAAAGGAAATGTTAGGGATAAGGGAAGGGGGTGCGATGGCGTCGTTATTGGGTCTCATTGAGAATGTGATGACAGGCCCGGGGAAGAGAAGGGATTATCAGGTGACATGTCTTGAAAATGGGATGAGCGATAATTTTGAACAGCAGTCGTCGGCCCCGGGGCTGACATGGCACATCTAAAGTGAAGAATGAGGGGGGTGGGGGTGGGGTGGATCTTATCAAGGGTGTCGCCGTGTCAACACACCGCCCTTGTCTCCGCGATGTCTCTTTGCACTACCCGGGGCCACGCCCTTTCATTTCATCGACCAACAGGTTAATGCCGGACAGCGGAGTTTGGAATTTCACCCACAGCATCTTTTGGGGAATGTCTTTTAAAATCTTTGTCTGCGTGGGAAATGTCTCAGTGAGGTTACGAGGTCATGTGCGAGGTCATACGCAAGGTGAAGGGGTCGCAACAAATAAGAGACCCCGTCTCAAGGCTCCAGGCTCACTGCGGGTATACGTATACTTATTATCAATTTAGAATGCAAACATTTTTTTTTTATTTCAAATTAATTACAGCAGTAAAAAAATATTTCGGGTCCACTATATGAAAGTAACGCATGAGTCGGCTCCACAAATAAAACTGTCATGCATAAGTCGGGTACACAATAAAAATTTAGCATGAGTTGTATTGAAAAATCATATCGCATAAACTGAAGAATGTCATGCATAAACTGAAGAATGTCATGCATAAACTGAAGAATGCCATCGCAAGATCAAGTTTGATCTAAATATTTTGTTCACACTGGTAATCACGTAGGTTGGTTTCTACGGTCAACTTGTTGGGTCATGAGGTCAGGCCATGGAGCTCGGGGGTGGGGGTGGGGCCTAGCATCTGTTTACATCGGAAAACTTGATGGCTGTCCTCCTAACAACAACAGCGGGGTCAAATCACAGGGTCGTACCCCTGGTAAGGTTTCGGAACCCTTGTCCCCGTTGTTTGATCAACTCTCATCCAGGCGTGTCAAAATGGACGCCATGTGGGGGGGGGGCAACATGCATACAATCAATATTAGAGCTGGTTAGAGGTCATGTTTACACAACTATAGAGCGTGCGTCACAGCTGACGAACACAAGGGGGGCCTCCACAACACAAATGAACAGATTGCACATGTACTGTGTATGGACAATTTTAAAGAATTACCATGGGTCGCAAAATTTTTCATACACATCTATTACAACGTGAGAAAATTCTGAACAGAAAATTAATCATTTTAATCAATATCTATAATATCACCACTATTTCTGATATCACCACTATATCTCATACCACCACTATATCTAATATCGCATCGTTATCTCTTACAACCACTGTATCTAATATCACCACTATCTCCAATCACTAACTCTAATATCACCACCATACCTAATACCACCCTTATATCTAATGCCGCCACCACCATATCTTATATCACGACTATATGTACCCAATCTCCATTGTCTGCTGTATAACCTCTAGACTTATGAGCCTCTGTGAGCTGCTTCTTATGACCTACCGGTACCATAAGTTTATCAATAATATCAGTATGCAGGTGGCTGTATGATGATAACCTTACACAACCTACAACCAACCACCTGTCATTACACAACCTCCAGCCAACCACCTGTCATTACACAACCTCCAACCAACCACCTGTCATTACACAACCTACAACCAACCACATGTCACTACACAACCTACAACAAACCACATGTCACTTCACAGCCTACAACCAACCACATGTCACTACACAGCCTCCAACCAACCACCTGTCATTACACAACCTACAATCAACCACCTGTCATTACACAACCTACAACCAAAACCAACTCTCATTACACAACCTACAAACAGCACCTCTCCTTACACACCCTCTGCGCACACCATTCAAGCCAAAAATCTGATTCTTTAACTAACCAGCGTGACCTCTCCCTGGTCGTGCACACTACAAAAACACAATATCAAATACGCACCCATTGAGGGTGGTTACCTTACATGGGCAGCCTGTGCGTTTTGGGACCATATGTGAGCATTTGACAACCAAATCTTTTAAGTGAGAAAAACTGATTTTACCTACGTGACGAGGACAAATGAGGCATTGTCGCGAATGACAAATAGTGTTTTCTTGTGAGTGGGCGGGTGTAGATTGGTGGTGGAAGTGACCGCAGCGTATGGGACAGAGAGTTGTTGGGTTTTGGTGGTGGAAGTGACCGCAGCGTATGGGACAGAGAGTTGTGTGGATGGAAGTGACCGCAGCGTATGGGACAGAGAGTTGTGTGCTGGGGCTGCAATAATTTTTCTCTACGTCGTACTCGGGGTGGTTACGTTGTACTACGTGGTGATACACTCCACTGCACAATCCCAGCCACCTCTTCTCCGCTGTGCTCGACTGCTTCAGGTGCCGTGGCTGACCTGAGGCCACCTGCATTAGCGTCTAACAAACTGGCATGAGGTCATCCGACCGTTTCAATGAGAGAAGGGGAAAAAAAAAATGCTCTGAGATTTAATCGGGCACAGGTAACATAGCGAACCCCACCACCCGCCTTTTTTAATAAGTACTTAAAATGTTATTTAAAACACAAACAAGTAAAAGTGAAATAACACGTTGTGCAGAATATTTCGTACAAATAGTGGCCTTTTTTTAATTTTAATTTATTGGGGAAAGGGGGGGGGGTGGGGGTTTAGCTACCTATTTTTTTTTCCATTTCAGGTACGTTTTAAATTACCACTGATACAGCCCAAAAATACAAGTTACAAATATTCGAAATTGTTTGCATTTTCAGGAGAATTTCTCTTGGTCTTAAGTGCATATCAGGCGAGTGTTCCACCAATAAAGCATCGCCCCAGCCAAACGTTTGAGCAGACTTCATACTGTGTAATATGTATGAATACAAGAAAACGGAAAAAAACATAGATACGTGATCCATAGTTTAGTACTGCTACCAGACAATCTTTCCTCAACTGTAACTGCTGCCAAGTGTTTCATCATGATTTCATAAGAATTGGACCCCGGCCGAAGACAAAGAGGTGCTCGTCACCGAATCGACGTGGAGCGGCAGTGAAGTCAACCGACCGCACTTCAAGATCTTAACCTCAACCCCACTAAACAATTCTTTTAAAAAGACGTGTCCCATGAGTGTGTGATAACAGAACCGTTGAGGGAGTTTCCCCTGATGATAACACACACACACACACACCGCTGAGCTTGGTTTCAACACCAGAACTTGAAGCCGTCGAAGAGACCTCACAGAGACGACGCATGGGACATGAGCATAAAATACTACCGCAGAAATGCACAGAACCACTTTGCTAAACTTATTCTAAATGGGGAATTCGTGACACGTTTCAATATACTTTTTTTTTTTTTTTAACGTTTTTAACTTTCAAGCACATAAGTTTACAGAGAAAATAATCTCAATAATGTGCATAAAATAAAGTGTGGGAATAGAGAGGGCGTGGTGATATTTAAACCCCCCCAACTGTTCGTTTCTCACGATTTCTTCGCCCACCTCACGAGACTTCAAGGGGGATATCCCGTCCGACCAGATTAAGTTACGCTTCTGGTCCATGACCCCCCCCCCCATGTTAAATTGTTTTTTGTTTTTTTTGTTGCTACAGAGCACTTGTGATAGCTAGGGGGATCAGGGGGATATCCCGTCCGACCAGATTAAGTTACGCTTCTGGTCCATGACCCCCCCCTCCCATGTTAAATTGTTTTTTGTTTTTTTTGTTGCTACAGAGCACTTGTGATAGCTAGGGGGATCCCGAAATAGTCTCATCGGATTGAGCAGACGACGAGGGCGTGCTCGCTGTATGGTCACAACCTGTCACTTTCGTCCATCACAATGATAAGTCTCTATTCAACCACCATGGCGATAAGTCAAAACAACCCCATTCCTATCGGTACCGGGTACTTACACAACATCCTACTACGCGAATCATATCAGTACATCGACACCACCCCCGCCCTGCCCCAACTCCATCCACTGTAACACAGGACGCGAATCCCGAAAGATCCCTCGGTTCTGGGTCAATTGAAAGGAATGTCGTCACCCCATCATCTCCCAGGACCGAGGGGTGGCGTTTTTTTAAACGTATCGCTGTGCACACAGTACCACGGGTTGATTCGGGTGGCGGAAGGAGGACGGGTGAATGAATCACTCTGAGACGCTACAATGTTTATAGGATGTTGGTATCACTTGATATAAATAGATCAATTCAGGGATTCTCGGCCTAGGGTCCACCCCTTACCCCAGGAAGGCCCAGATGAATGCCGAATTCACCCTATTTTTTTAAAAATGTATTTAATTTAATTAACTATCTTCACTGGAAGCTAAAGATTATTCAACTTTATTTAGGGCTTTATTCGATTCAGACGGATGTCAAAATGGGCTTCAAAGCCTATCAAACGCAGGGCAATGTTAAAAAAATATCTGGAAACTTTGGTTAAGTTAAAGTAATCCATCTTTTAAAAGTCGTTCATTTATTGTAAATTATTTTTTTTTTAAACACAAAAAAACACAGCCACACCAACCCCCACCCCAACAACCATAACCATATGGTGCCCACCCCCCCCCCCCCCCCCCCCCACAAAAAAACACAGCCACACCAACCCCCACCCCAACAACCATAACCATATGGTGCCCACTCCCTCCCCTCCGCGCACGGCAGTGCAAATCACAGGAACCACGTTTCCGGAAAAGAAATACGAATCTAAAAAAAAATTTAGAAGAAACAGAACTTTGTAATACCAAAAGACGTGACCAGCATCAAACTGCTACCTTGTTGGTACTTCTAATTAATTAAACCCTTTCAATTGTCATGGTCGAGGGCGTTTTTGTTGTTGTTGTAAACTTTGAAGCGGGAGAGGGACTGTTAGCAAATCGCGACAAAATGAAGTAAACCTTCAATGTAACAGTATGGCGGTGATAGAGAAAGATGAGACGTTAAAGATGTAGTCAATCTCCAGCATCTCTACACTAGTGAGAAGCGGCGCCGCACAAGCGTATGGCTTAAGTACACAAGGTGCTGGAGAGGTTTAAGACTTTACGGGGCGTTAGGCGACAGAATCCCCGAATGGGAGACGCGTCCCACAACAATTCCCACGGTAAGATCTTGGCCCAGGTAATGACGGAACGTAAATGAGTTATCGCGATGACAGGCATAACCGAGGTGATATTACACTTCCACCCGTGGGCTGCGCACTGCTATTTACGACTACGGGACACATACCCAGAGCCCAAAAGACAACTTTCTCATGCTAGGTCTCAGAAGCGACAACAAAGAATCTATACAAGACGTCGATGGTGTTAAGTTCGTATTGAGTGCCAATACCTGACGGAACAAATAGCAAATATGAAACCCGATTACACGGCCACTGAACGATGGTGATACGGTTATAGACGCGGCACTATGAGGTTATCTTGGGTGTGTGTGGGAACTAAGCTATTGACGTGAGCCTTGGGTGTGTGAGAGATTTAACTTGATCTGGAGATTGTGGGAAGAATGCAGTAATCTGGAGATTGTGTGAAAATGCAGTAATGTGAAGATTGTGGGAGGAATGTAGTAATCTGGAGATTGTGTGAGGAATGCAGTAATGTGGAGATTGTGGGAGGAATGTAGTAATCTGGAGATTGTGGGAGGAATGTAGCAATCTGGAGATTGTGGGAGGAATGCAGTAATCTGGAGATGGCCCGGAAAGGCATATATCAAAACAACAAGACATGGTGAATGCTTTTGTAGAATAATGTACGATTATTTCACTAATGCCTATACGTTCACCCTAAACCCAACTCGATAAGATTAATAAGAAGCTATTAATACCGGTTCGTAGAGCACACGCGGCTTTGTATGCTGACAATATCCGAGGTTTCTTTCGTGGGCCCCCAGCGAGTCTCTCCGTGTCCTACGGGCCGGTTACCGGAAATTTCATCGAAAGAAATTTCGTCGACGGTATATTGATCGACGGAAATTTGATCGAACCTTTTTTTTTTTTTTCCAGTTCAGACGTTAAAATTTTCGTCGAATTTCTTTTTCAACGCACTATACCATATTGCTAAACAAAATAATCCGTTCGAAAAGAAATTCTAAGCAAAAGTTTTAACGCAAAAACTGAAAAAAGGTTCGACCAAATCTCCGTTCGTTCAAATTACCGTCGATCAATTTACCGTCGACGAAATTTCTTTCGATCANCATCGAAAGAAATTTCGTCGACGGTATATTGATCGACGGAAATTTGATCGAACCTTTTTTTTTTTTTCCAGTTCAGACGTTAAAATTTTCGTCGAATTTCTTTTTCAACGCACTATACCATATTGCTAAACAAAATAATGCGTTCGAAAAGAAATTTTAAGCAAAAGTTTTAACGCAAAAACTGAAAAAAGGTTCGACCAAATCTCCGTTCGTTCAAATTACCGTCGATCAATTTACCGTCGACGAAATTTCTTTCGATCAAATTTCCGGATACGGGTTCGTAGAGCACACGCGACTTTGTATGCTGAAAATATCCGAGGTTTCTTTCGTGGGCCCCCAGCGAGTCTCTCCGTGTCCTACGGGCCTACTGTGTGCAGAGTTGAATATAACTGGATCCAGGTTTCAAACAGATCCCCCTGTAGAGTCTTTTGTGAAGCAAAAGTAAAGATTGTATCCGCATAACGACAGTTAACGCGAAACCCGCGTTGGGGTGGCTACATTTGTTGAACCATGTAAATGTCCCATACCCAATGAAACAGTGGTTTTCGCCACCCCCCACCTTGGTGCCTTGATTTTTTTTTTTTTTTTTACAGAGCCCCACTTTAAATAATTCATAACCGAGCTAAATAGTTATCTTCACGACCATAATAATGAGCGCCAAATTTAAGTGTTTGGTGATAAAAGTGGTTTTCGCCACCCCCCACCTTGGTGCCTTGATTTTTTTTTTTTTTTTTACAGAGCCCCACTTTAGATAATTCATAACCGAGCTAAATAGTTATCTTCACGACCATAATAATGAGCGCCAAATTTCAGTGTTTGGTGATAAATGACGTGGAGAATAATAAACGCATATTACAATTCTTTTGTCAAATCAGCAATACTGAGAATTTGTATAGCACCATTGAGTATTCCCACGTTGAGATCCACTACCATTCATATCCCGTTGCCATTTAAATGCTGCACAAGGACACACAGGACTGAATACCTTCTGCATTTAAATGACTTCGCAACAGTAAATCGTTAGCAAAGTAAACTATGTATAGGTAAACAGAGTCTGCGTTAAAATGAAACAATTCACACTCCCTTCCAATAGTCCGCACACAATTATTGTAGCGCAGTAATTTGCGTACTTAAAAGAAAACACACATTCCAAGCATAAAATAAATATTTAACACGGAGTGTTGGTTGCGCTTTGCATATATGTATTGTAAAAATGGGGTGTCACGATGGGGGCGAGTTAAGCGCAGGCTAGTTCAGAAATAACCTCAAATCTGGGCTGTAGGGTGAGCTACCCGGCTAGGTCATGAAATGCAACTTTTAAATCAAAGTCATGTCCTCCACATCTCCATAAAGTCATTCGGAAAAACAAAAAAAACAACAAATCCGATATCTCTATTCAGTTTAAGTTGAAAAGCGTATCGTCTTTATTTAAATGGTATACAAAGGTATGTCTACATCGTGTAGATGTGACATGGCGTCCACGGGGCACTGGTACTTACATCTGTTTCCGTCGCTATCACGTGACCTCTCCTTTTCCGGTGGACATAAGTAGATGATGGGCTGTGGGATCCATGGGAAGGCGACGATATGCTGTGATGGTCTGAAATGTAGGATACAAGAGGTGAGTAAAAATGGACTGAAATATAGGATAAAAGAGGCGAGTAGCATTGGACTGAAACATAGGATACAAGAGGTGAGTAGCATTGGACTGAAATATAGGATGCAAGGGCTGAGATAGTATCATTGGTCTGATGCGATTCGTCGGTCTAGTTTCACAGGTGTGGGATTCAACTGTAAAACAATGTTCAATGATACATGTTTGTATGGGTAATGTCAACAAAGCCTGCGCTCTATAACAAAAAATAAATCAAGTTTTTCTGGAAGATTTTCTACTATCGAAAATACGAATCTTCTACTAACAAGGACCCAAGTCTCTGGCGCTCAGCACCCCGAGCCAATTAAGGGGAGCCGCAGGACTCGTTTAGAGCACTACGCTGGATGCCAGAGTAATAAAATAACAATCACCATAATCATCATCCCAGAAAGCAAATCTCAAAACATTCGTAGACCACCTGTTACATGGACAACCACCCCCCATGGCACAGCTTTATCTGGCGACACCCCCATAACGCTACGCCCTGCACGAAATATAAATAATCGGCTTCAATATGAAATATGGACACCGTCCTTATTTGAACATTTCAAGTGCTGCAAGATGGTTGGAGAGCGATAAAGCTGAATTTTTGTTTAAATGTTACTTTATATTTAACGTCACAAGATAGTTTTAAATGGTAAGCTAAAAATTTAAAGCCACAATTTGAAAGTAAAGGCATGAGGCCGATCTATAACTACAAAGATGTTCAACAGAAAAGAAAAGTGTCCCTACTAAATTTATTCAATAATGAAGTAGATGTGTCTAGTGGTGCACGTGGTTACAGCCCAGATTATTAAGGTGTCCTTTGCAAATTACGTCACGCAAAAAACGACCTTTTTTTAGACCTCGTCCGTCCCCCCCAACCCCCCTCTTATCAAAACATACATAAAATTCAGTAGTAAACTAATATTTCATTTTATTCTTTAGCATTTTCTCAGAGTGGATAAAGATGTAGTATTATTAGAAAACTGTGACGAGAAATAACGAAGTCATCCACAAGCCGAATGTAAAATGGCCACAACAGTTGACTGAGTTTCACGGTACCTATAATACCTGAGGCAATTTCGACCTCAAATTAATGTTTTTTTTTTTAATGAATTGAATAAAGAATTTTCAAAATTCGAAAATTTTAGATTTAAAAAAAAAAAATCAGTATAAAAAAAATTAAAATATCTCCCTGTCAAAAGGGGTTTGTTCATTGAGCAGGGTTTTCTAAAAGGGAATTGTACACTGGGCAGGGTCGTCTAAAAGGGAATTGTTCATTGGACAGGGTTGTCTAAAAGGGATTTGTACACTGAGCAGGGCTTTCTAAAAGGGAATTGTACACTGGACTGGGTTGTCTAAAAGGGATTTGTACGCTGAGCAGGGCTTTCTAAAAGGGAATTGTACAGTGGGCAGGGTTGTCTAAAAGGGAATTGTTCATTGGACAGGGTTGTCTAAAAGGGATTTGTTCACTGAGCAGGGCTGTCTAAAAGGAGTTTTTACACTGGGCAGGGCTGTCTAAAAGGAGTTTTTACACTGGGCAGGGCTGTCTAAAAGGAGTTTTTACACTGGGCAGAGCTGTACAAAAGGTGTTAGAACACTGAGCAATGCGGTATAAAAGGGGTTTGTACACTGAGCATGGTTGCATAGAAATGGTTTTTAGAAAAGAGGACACGTTAAATAAGGTATATAAGGACGTATAGGAATTCTGTTAACATATAAAGGCATTGAGTCTTATTTATCACAGAAACAATTATTACCATCTCTGAGACAGTCAGATAAAGTAAACAAAACGCTGAGTAAACAGCAACCAATTGTTCGTATGTATAGCAAGTAAATTGTTGTGTTGTTTTTTTAAATACACCAAAAAACAAGACACACATTGATGCTCTATAAAATGTATTCATCGTGCGCATGTCCGGGACATTGTAAACGAAATCAACCGAGCGACATTGTAAAAGAATTTAATCTTAGGTCATTATCTAACTTCAAGTTCGACGGCCACACAGTGGAGACAAAAGTCAACTACCCCCACCCCTCTTTTTTCCCCCCGTTGATTATAAAGCAGCGAGTTGAGAGAGTTGGGGTTAAATTCACAACCGAGGAGACACACCATTAAGAAAACAGCGGGAAAGGGGCCGCAATAAACCGACACAGTTTATATCACATTACATCTATGTGAGTCAACTATTCACGAAACACGCTATATGCTAACTACACGATCTGCGGCTGTTACGTCGCGGCCACAGCCCTAGTACCATCTTGCCCGCGCCTGATAAAACGACCTTTGGGGACAAGGATTTATGACCGCATGATAACGTTGGGTGAAGGGTGATATCTTCTTTACTGGAGTGTCTCATTTCGCGGCACCGGGGAGGGGGGTCAATGTGGTGGTGAATAGCACCGGGGGTGAAGTCAGTGTTGTTGCGTATAGCACCGGGGGTGAAGTCAGTGTTGTTGCGCATAGCACCGGGGGTGAAGTCAGTGTTGTTGCGCATAGCACCGGGGGTGAAGTCAGTGTGGTTGCGCATAGAACCGGGGGTGAAGTCAGTGTGGTTGCGCATAGCACCGGGGGTGAAGTCAGTGTGGTTGTGCACAGCACCGGGGAGGGGGGTCAATGAGGTTTAGCACAGGACCGGGCAAAGTCAATGTAGAGTGAGATCATAGGGTTTGCCTTTATATGTTGCGCATAGCACCGGGGGTGAAGTCAGTGTGGTTGCGCATAGAACCGGGGGTGAAGTCAGTGTGGTTGCGCATAGCACCGGGGGTGAAGTCAGTGTGGTTGCGCACAGCACCGGGGAGGGGGGTCAATGAGGTTTAGCACAGCACCGGGCAAAGTCAATGTAGAGTGAGATCTTTGGGTTTGCCTTTATCCCACGGATGACTGACTTCAAAGCCCATACGACGTAGCTCCGTGGATCAACGGTTTGAGGCTGCTTAAGGGCATGCTCACGGGAAAAGACACTTTTCATAGGGACCCCGGAACGGTTCAGTGCGGGAGTTGAGTCTACAACAGACTTTCAGAGCGGAGCAGAGTTTAACACCGACAGAATGTGTCTTAAGAAAACCTTACTCCGATCAGCTGGTGTCAACGGTAGCATTCAAAACACCAAGAAACTTCCCCCAAAGAGCACCAGTGACAGTGTCACGAGTTGACAGAATTTACCATAGACAGTGTCGTGTTATTGTTGAATAGAAATATTCCACGAGTCGAGAGAATGTATCACAATTTACGTAACCTCTTTTACTACTTCGTAATGATGAGTGACAATGTGAGCCTGCCCATAAGACGAACTATATATCTTACATCCGTCAGCCGTCTCTTGAAGGTTATAAATGTATGAAATGAAATGGTCATAAAATAGTTCACAGAGTTAGGTTCCATCGGTAATTGTTTCCCTCCTTTGATATGTTTAATGAGTACATAAATGGACTAAAACTCTGTATAACGTGTCCTTGTGAACTTCCATTAACGTGTCCCGCTCTTATGAAGCTACAGGATAAAATCATCGGAACATATCTAGAAGAAAGGCATTTCCCCACCCAGTTTTGAAGTTACAGGATAAGTCCCCGGAAGCAGCTCCAGTAGGAAGGCATTTCCCCACCTTATTCTGAAGCTAGAGGATACCCCCCCCCCTCACACACACACACAGCACGAATGCATTTCCCCACCAAACAAACAAACCCGAGAGTAGTAGGTGTAGCCCATTCAGAGAATACAGCAGGACCACACCAACACCAGCTCAGTTTGAGAGCCACTCGGCGAACCGTTCGAGATAAAAAAAAAAAAAATACGGGGAATGCAGACCAGGAGAAACCATAATGATATATTTGTATACATAAAGAAAGAACTCCGGCCATTTTTTCCACACGGTACGGGAAGTGAGAGATGTCAGCAGAAGACCAGCCGCACGTCAGCGAAGATTAAGAAAACTACGGTGCTAAAGTCGTCTGCGATGGCAGGCTTCGATCCGTGCGGCCCATCGATCGGCTTTGGTCGTCTCGGGCCTGAGGGTGGCGGCCCCTTTAAACCGCTGTCATTTACTGGAGGCAAAAACTCACGGGTCGAGTGCGTGGGCGGGTCGTTAGCATAGTGATGTGTAGCACTGGGCAATTCTTTGTTCTCGTGTCTTAAGTGCGTAATGAACATCGATGCATAGACACGGCGATATTTTTTACGCAGTGAAGGTCAAGGGCTTGTACAAATAAATCGTGGGGAAAAAATGAACAACAACTAAATGTATAGGGAATGTCCATAATTGATCAATAACGGCAGAGGTCAAATTATTGTATCGGGCCTAAATCCAATCGATGTTCGCCGTAATTTAAACGATCTCCCAGGGCCCCCTACCAAGATGATCAAATGTCAATAATCCCCCGATCCAGATTACATGGGCTTAAGATATCGTAGCGTTGCTTACACTTTAAATCATTTTTTCCCGCCGTTTGAAAAAAAAAAACAGGACATATTTAAATTTGAAGAAACCGTCTTGACTTCTAGATCCTTATCTGCTCATTAATCTTCCAAGTAAGACGTTTAGTGTTTATTGCCTGTCAACAGTCAACCATGTCATGGACAAACAAGGACCCTGGTGTGTGCTGCTGTAAAAGCGAGCACACTTGGGGAATAAACGGTTGCACGCGTGCTAATTAATGTAGTCATCGACTAAATTATGGACAAGGGTACAACACGAAGACCAGTTACGCACGGTTTGAGGGGAGTCTCAAGTTTCTCAATAAATATGTGTCAAGAAACAGTATTATGCAATCAAAAGAATCACAAATACACATGTCTGGTTTCTATTTGCGTTGCGCCTTTCATTTGTATCTAATTCCACATTATCATTCCTGGCATATGACAACCATCCAAAGACACATCGGCTACAGACACAAGGAGTGTCACAAGACACATCAGCTACAGACATAAGGAGTTTCACAAGACACACCAGCTACAGACATAAGGAGTGTCACAAGACACATCAGCTACAGACATAAGCAGTGTCACAAGACACATCAGCTACAGACATAAGGAGTTTCACAAGACACATCAGCTACAGACATAAGCAGTGTCACAAGACACATCAGCTACAGACATGAGGAGTGTCCGTGATCTTGGAAAACGAAATCGAGAACTCCGTTCAAACAAAAAGCCAAAACTCTTTTCAAAATGACAACTCAAACTCGGGAACTCAACAGCTAATCTTATCGCCCTACTATTCGACCAAAGTCTTGCCACAGACTTATTTTAAGGAACAACGAAACACTCGTACAAGAATTTTAAAAACTGAAAAAATATAAATGTACCAATTATGATTTTTTTTTTAAATTTCCATTTATTTGGATCAATAAATGTGTCTTACGACTCGGACTACAGTGGGCGTTTTAGGTACACAGTTTTAGAACTTGTGCCTGATATATTTATTGAACTAATAAATAGATGAAAGCTTCATTAGATCTAATATGTTCTTCGGCACGATGCACTAATACGGTGTGGATGGTACCCGTTAACCTTGGACGGCAATTCATCTAAGAGAAGACAAGCTCTGAACTCAAAACCCGAATGTGGAGTCCCGTAGGCGGTATGACATTGACAATTAAAAGTCTGACAACTCCTGCGACGCATAACGCATATATAAACGCACAGTGAAACACACACACACACTGCTGGTAGTTGCTGGTATCTACTGTATCCTGGTCTATTTCCAGTCGACTTGCTATCGGATCAAATAGTCAAGGATGAGAGAGCGAGGCTGGGGAATTAATCAACTCTGCCTCACTTTAAACAAAATCAGCTCAAGAAACGGTTACTAGGCAAGTCAAAATTTGCCTTGGTCATCTCCCGTGCGAAGGACGTACGACGACAAACTATTACAAGCACAAGGTCAGGCATGCCTCCATTCAAGAGTTATGATTAGCCCCGGGGAGAGGGAGATATTCAGTCCAATGGGGAACACGATGCATGCAATTGAAACATGCCATACCGTTACCGTGGTAGAGTTGGAGAGAGCATTCCAATAAAGAACGGATGGCCTCTCATGTACTCATGTAAAACTGGATTAGAAGTTGAAAACGGGCATTGGTGCTGGTTGACTATATAATTATTGAACAATACATTTTAGAATATATACATATTTTATGTTAAAGAATTACAGCTATGAATGTTGGCATCAAATACAATTCTCAGAGAGACACCGGTAAGAAATCGTGTAATAGTCTCAGAAACGCGGTGTGAAGAGAGAGGCTTTTAATCTTCCAACTTTCCAGCAGACGATAAGGCGTATTTTGACTACAACGCACTTAGCACGCCGGGAAAAAGACTTTCGACTGACATCACGCTGGTACACAGACTTCGTGGAGACAGCCAGAAAAACAAACAATGGTAACGACTGGACATTAACATTTCTGAATGCGGAGTGAGAAAAAAAAAGGCGGGGGGGGGGGGGGGGGGGGGGGGTGAGCGTAAAGATGACATGAGACTCCAGCTAAGAGATTTTAAAACATACAGTATTAGAAAAGAAATATATTTTAAAAAAATGCCCACTCTACTGGTCAAGCTTTTACACCCATCGCAAACAAAAATGATCGAAAAGTGGGGAAGTTATCTAGAAAGTAGAACAGCGTTTCCCAAACGTGTAAGTTGGTCCCCCGGACCAGCCATCTGCGGAACGCTGATCTACTAAATGCAATTGCTCTAAATCCCCCCTTCACTTTATAAAAAATAGTAATAATTATGAAACACTGCGCCGCGTTTGTTCTTGTTGTGATATGATTAATGTGCACGTCTTGATTCATCCACATGTTCAATGACATATCACGTGATCACGGCTCATTGAGTAACTGTGTTCATTGAAAGGTCGTAGTTAATACTATTCTGAGTAATGCGTGATGGGGACAGGGGTGTGCGGCCCTAGTGATGAGTACATGGATGGAACTAAGAGGGCCTTGGGCGAGAAAAAAAAAAGGTCTGAGAACCACCACAGCACACAGCTGACTCCCAACGAATGACCTGTATTGTGTTTGTGTTGTGACCTGACGATTAATCGAACAAGCTGAACAGTGTGAGAACCACCACAGCACACAGCTGACTCCCAACAAATGACCTGTTGTGTTTGTGTTGTGACCTGACGATTAATCGAACAAGCTGAACATAACAACGCCCAGTGTTTTCTTTAGCGCTTTGGTGTTGTTGTTTTTTTTGTGTTGTGTGTGTGTGTGTGTCACCTCCTCCACTTCCCCGCAAGCCGGCCCTCTGGACCGTAAAATCAGTTTCGTCATGTGGGCCAAATGAATCAGAGAGAGAGAGAAAGAGAGAAGGGGGGAGAGAGAGAGATGGGGAGAGAGAGAGAGAGATGGGGAGAGAGAGAGGGGGGGGAGAGAGAGAATTCAACCTTGTATCACACAGGAGACTAATCCATACAGACTGTGGAACAGGCCGCACACACACACCACCCACCACGAGCTGTGGGATATTTCATTAAGATCCTGTGCCAAGGAACTAAACACCAACGTGTCGTACATTTAATGAGTAATACAAATCTGAAAGGGGGGTTGAGGGGGTGTGTTAAATACCAAGCCCAGCTCCCCCTCCCCGAACAGTTACGCCATCTGATTGCAGAGCTTAAATTGAAATGCACGGTTGTAATTACTATTGCCCAAAAAACAAGAGACGAAATTTAATTGTGTGAACCGGAGCCGTGACGGGTCTTAGGTCAAAAATAAAAAGGTCTAGCTAGCTGTGTACTGTGTAGCGCTGAAGGTTGCAGAAGAGGTGAGATAAAAGACCAACCTATTTCATGACGGTGTCTCCGCCGAGGCAAGGTGACAAAAGTTCCCTTTGTGCGTAGAGTGTTTAAGGCAGATAAAATGTGGCATTGCATTACGGTTTTTTTTTATTTCACCCAGCGCTGACTAGGGGCGTCTACAGGCGGTATCGGTGTACGTCGCTGGTACACAAATAATGTACGGTACATGATTATATGGAGTCATTTAAACTCTGAAGATAACAATTGGTTGGGGGGGGGGGGCGAACAACATTCATTTTACTAGTGTCCCTTCACAAGCGGGAACATATACATCAAGCTAGCACCTAGCATGCATAATTAATGAGTGTACATATGGTGGTCCGCGAGCTCTACGATGCCGGTCCGCGAGCTTAACGATGCCGGTCCGCGCACCATGAACAACTATTTTGGGTTAAAAAGAAAATACAATAATTATTAAATCTGGCACCGGTCCCTGGTGCTATATTTTGACATCAGTCCACCGGTCCCTGGTGCTCTATTTTGACATTAGTCCACCAGTCCCTGGTGCTCTATTTTGACATTAGTCCACCAGTCCCTGGTGCTCTATTTTGACATTAGTCCACCAGTCCCTGGTGCTCTATTTTGACATTTCTTCACCGGTCCATCCCAATAAAAACCTTGTGACAGGCTGCCTCAGATATCTAATTAACTTCATCACTTCTCAATCATTCTAACGGCGATGATAATAGGGCAGATGAGAGCAAGACTTGATCATCGGTGAGATGAACAGTTTTTATTTATACCGCCTGTGTTATAATCATCTATCTGCAACCTCATACAACCCCCACATTAAGAAATATCTACTTTTTATAGATAACCTCCCACCCTCACCACTTTGTTCTTTTTTCATCTTATCTTCTGAATTGGGCACTGGGAAGGAGTAAGTAATAGAATATATATAGCTGTAAATAGACTACTAAGAATTCTGCAATAGAAAGACTGTGGTTACAAAAAGATACTTCTTCTGCATCATAACTCTACTAAACCCCTAATGATAATGGGTAGGGTGATTGTTTGGCAGATATTTGATTGTTGTCCTGGACCACTGGATTCCACCAGAGGGCATCCTGACACCACTGGATTCCATCAAAGGCTCCCTTTACACCACTGGATTCCATGAAAGGCTTCCTTTACACCACTGGATTCCATCAAAGGCATCCTGGCACCAATAGATGCAACCAAAGGCTTCCTTTACACCACTGGACTCCATCAAAGGCATCCTTTACACCACTGGACTCCATCAAAGGCATCCTTTACACCACTGGACTCCGCAAAGGCAAGACCAGGACCCTTAACTGAGAGTCGAATCTGAGACCACTTACTAATGTCATTTATTAGTATGGTGTTGTGGGCAAACAACAACACTTAGAAGCAGAGAAATCGAGTTAAAGGCTTTTAAAAATTACTTTCAAGGGCCATAAGAACGGAATGTAAGTAGTCCTATTTAGACAATTTTTGAAGAAGAAGTCCTTTGGTACAATAAATTGTTTTTCCCAATCAAACTCAGAGAGGTAAACAGATTAAACTCATTTCGTGGGTAAGAAAAGTCTCAAATAATAAAATTTTCTTACATAACATACTTTGATACCTGAGTTGTGTTTTAATAACAGATTGGATGATTTATTTATATGAAAGTTCATTTAATCATATCCATCTATTGTAAAGCCCAGAACCCGTACACATTGTGACAATATATAGCCCAGCAGATCTTAAACACAGCAGTACAACACAATGGCAGACACTGTAAGAAGATTCCACCATAACCAAGGACCACTAGGTCTTTAATCCAGCATATAAATTTTATTAAATTGTTTTTGAAAGAGCCCTTTTTTTCTTTTTTTTAAAATAATAAATCCTTTTCTTGCTTCACCATTTTTAGGATATGAGCTGAAAGAATTCCTGTTTTTCTTCAATACAGTAAGGAAATACATGCATAGAAAATAGTGGACTTGTATACAATCATTTGTTGGAAACTAAAGAAACTAATACCCTCATCAAATAATTTACACATAAGAGGGAACTAGAAAACTAGTGTTAAAAAGTCAGCTAATTCCATTTTGCCCTTGCACAAAAAAAACAAAACAACAACAACAACACAATAATCAGCTAAACTTTCAAAAGATTTTCAATGTTGAATTTAGTGAGTCTGTAAGCACTAAACAATTAACTGCTCCGCCAACACATAGAAACGGCAGCCAGGAGATATAGTATGCAGACCTGTTTACTCTTACGATTTTGGCATACAGTGTACGATTCTGAGGTGTATACATTATATATATTGTGTGTTTATTTTTTTACAGTTAAGATAATGTATTGAACGATTTTGTGATGATATTGTACGATTTTAAGAGTTTTTAGGGTAAACAGGTCTGAGTATGGAACTCAGCCAAGGCAAAGGAAAAATAAATGCTATAACATCAAAAAGTTAATTTCTAAAAATACCATTCTAACTAGTCAACTGTTAGTGTAGCTTGTTATGGAAGTGAAGAACTTCTACGGAATTTGATAAAGTATTAGATCATATCCTTAAATGAGCATAATAATCACATTGCCTAGCCTGTAAAACGTATGTCAATTCGACGCAAGGGAAACTGCATAAACAGTGTCAATATTTTTTTATAAAACAAAACAATAATAAAATTAATATTAATGATTTAACTTATGATTTGATTAAATTTGAAGTTAACAACTTGTAATTTTCAAACTAATGCATATTTAGTTAAACCAATTGTTTTGAAAATGATATATATTGTGTGAATGCAGAAAAATTTGAATTTAAACCTAAATCTGAGTCACCTTCAAGTCATCCATATTCTTTTTTTTTTTAAATCTTCTCCCTCTTTCTTTAGAGTGGAGAATTATCAAAATATGACTGTTTCTTGAAATGCTCATCCAAACTTATACATTGGCATAATAATGCAGTAACTATAAGCCTGAGATTTAAATAATTTTTAACATTATTTTTTCCATAATAATTATTACTTCAACTTGCATGAACCAGTACTCTGCAACCTTTTCCAATCATGGCACACATAAACCTTTCCCAGATTTCAGCGGCACACCAATATTCAAAAATTGATGTTAAAAAATCTTCATTGTTTTTATTAGTACCAACATTTTAAATTAAGATGTTTTTAAAAAGTTATATAACATAAAATAGTTTTCACTATTTAAGCCCAAATATCAATAGAACTAAAATTGAAGTCAACTATTTAAAGAAAACTGCTTCTTCACTCATTTGTTTTTTTCTTATTTGTGTACAGAAAATTAAATGCCTGTGTCCAGTTTAAGGGGGAAATTTATGATTAATATAAAAAAATACAATAAGAAACACACAGTTAAAATAGTATTTTGATACAAATAAAATCAGCCACTAACTGGGCCATCACTTACTTACTAATGACATGTTTTCATGTATGGTGTAGAATGCCCATATTTATTTCAACAAAATGAGCCCAAAAATAATAATAAAGCAAATCATTGTCCCATGTGTGAAAGTGTGTCTACACATTTTTTCTACACTTGGAGGAATTCTAGCATTCTAGCAGAACCTAGCATTCTTTTGCAGAACATGGTTGCAGTGCTCTGATATAGACTAATAGTAGACCAACTATAATTACTCTATGATACTATGGGCCTAAACTTCCATCTTGAAAATGAGCTGACCATGAGTTGACAGACTCATTCCTGATAATTTCAAAAAAAAAGAATTGGGCTTGTTGAAATTAGTAGCCTAATAATGAAGTTACAGCTTATTCTTGTAAAGACAAGTTAATTAATAGACAAAAACAACCTTTAATTTTTAACTTTAACGTAAAAGATAAAGGTAACAAATTCAATACTTGCAATTGTAGACCTAATTTCATAAAATTAAAGTCATTTATCAATTCAATATAAGACAGCCTTGCTAAATAAATATTTGGAAATTATAGTAAGCCTATTAAATATAAATATATTATTATCAATCAATTTATTTTATAACTTTTGATACAATTATATTATAATTATACAGTGACAGTAGTATTATCAAATTATAGGCCCCTATTTTATAAATCAAATTTAAAATGAAGTCTTTTATTGCACAACCACACCCTGCATCTAATATAGACTACTATATGTAGGCCTGCTATTTACACTTTCATGAATGAATAAGTTGACAAATTTTTGGGGCGGTACCGGTAAGGAAAGATTCGAGATTGGTCTACCTGTCCCACCGGGGCCCTCTCCATCATTAATCATTCTATGAATATGAAAATTTGAATTTAAATATTGTCAATCCTTACGGTTAGGTGGCCCTTTTCCAGATCCATTTGGCTCAGGGGGCCCTTTTCGAAGAAAAACATCACCATGTCTGCTCAACCATATACTGTGTATTCCAGAATCATAAATATCCTGAAAGAATTCCTGTTGTTGGGGCGATTCCTTAGTTAAGAAATTTGCACATTGATAACAAACTGCCCATGCTTGCTCCTCATTTATTGGGTTATTAAACACTTTTAAAATATCTACAAACGGCAATAATTCCATTTTTTATGATGTGTAATCCAAAAGAAACTGTAGTTATGACTCGATCATTCCTGGTAACGAAATACAACCCTACACTTCCATCACACTCCCCCCAGTTTGCCACACAGCTCCGTCGCGAAAGAAGCGGCAGAAGAATGTAACTCTCCCAACCCGGAAGTCTGCGGGGTTCAAATTTATTTAATTTTCATTTTCAGGGGCAGGCATGCAGATAAACTAAAAATTAATAACAAAAAGGGTAGCTCCCCTTTCAAAACTGCGACACTTTTTTTTTTTTTTTTTGGTTGGCTTCCGTTTTACAACTGTCTGAGTAACAAAAAGATTGTAACTATTAAACCAACTTTTTATTTTCTAAACCAAGAAAAATTAAAACGTATTGAAAATTACCCCCCTTTCAAAGCTGCGACACTTTTTTTTTTTTTTTTGGTTGGCTTCCGTTTTACAACTGTCTGAGTAACAAAAAGATTGTAACTATTAAACCAACATTCTATTTTCTAAACCAAGACAACTTAAAACGTATTGAAAATTGAATGGTAAGCTTAGAACAGAAAGCTTTATAACTCAATACGTAATAGAATTAAGCAACAGCAATAATTTTAAAAATTACTGTATTTTTTATAGTTAAAATCACCCTCCACAATTTTCAAAAAGTCTCAAACATGATAAAACAATATGGCTTGCTTAACCCTAAAAAATGTAATCACCTAAACTTTTATTTATACAACTCGAGCAAAGACCAGAGAAAAATAAAGACAATTAAAAGACAATTTATGTTTCAATATAGCCTTTTAGCATACTATGATTGCTTTCATGGTTTCATTTAAATATTTGACACATTTTTATCTCGATTACTCACAGGCACATATCTGTCACTTTAATGTTATCTACACCTCCATGTTCTGCATTTAAATGTGTTATAGGTTTTTTTTTTAAAGCTCAGTCTTGTCCCTACGTCTGTTTTTATATTCGTAAGAAGCGAAGGGAGGTCTAATAAGTTAGTTTTAAATTTTAAAAAAAAAAATTGTTATAGAAAATAATGTACATGTATATTATGGTTGTGGATATCATTTAGAATGGGAAAGTTCAAAGCAAAGGTGGATACATTTAAATGTTAATGGGGCGTGGGGCCATCACATTAGACGGTAGAGAAAGATTAATGAATTAAAGTTGATTAAATAGGCTTCCTGATTTCTTTCCGTTCCTCTGAGCTTAGCTTACGTGATGGACTTGTGTCCATTCCAGTGACGTCATTTGGGTAGGGCAGCGTGGGGCATTTGCCCCCCCCGCCCCCCTGAATTTGCAGGTTTTATTTAAATTGATGTGTACTGTGGCGCCTACAGTAATAAACATCTTAACAAGCCGACCAAGTTTTGGTTTTGGCACCCCCCCCCCCTTTAAAAAAAAGCCTTAATTGCTGCCCCTAGCCGATTCTTATTTATTTTTTCATCGTTCAGTTTTAGATAGCACACGTACACACATATATTATGTAAATTTGATTTATACTTTTATGAATGTTTTTTTGTTGTACTGATGAAGGCATTGTCCAAAAAGTTTGAATTCGTAGGCTATTCTGTGTAACCATAATTAAAGCTTAACTTACACTTAAATTGTTTTATTTACACGTGTTGTTTGTGTCTCATTAAATTACTTAAAAGCTCTATCGCAGTCCAACACATCCAACATCTTCATTTAGGGGCCGTCCATAAAGTATGTCACGCTATTTTTTAAAACTCTTTTTACCCCTTCTCTCTCCCCCCCCCCGCTGTCATAATCTGCCCCAAATCTAAGATCCACCCCACCCCCCTATAAATTAGATCACACTATCTAATTTTAAAAAAAATGTTTAAAATTTCAAGACTAATTAACATTTAATGTAAAACACAGCTCCCCTTTTAAAACTAATACATTTATAAAAGTGACATCTCCTGTCAGAGTACATACAAGACAACGGAAAGTTAAATATCACTGTCAATTTCAAGTTTTATGTGTATGATAAAAAAATGTGTGACGTGACATAAGGTCTTTACCCCTCCACCCCCGTCAAAAACTGTCTCTCTTTTTAGACCACACCCCCCCCCCCACACACTTTTCCCCCAACGCACGCTATATATATATATATATATATATATATACATATATATATATATATACATATATATTATATTTTATATATTTATTTTTTAAACTGTGACGTACTTTATGGACGGTCACTAAAGTGTAGGGTATCGTAAAATTAGAAGACAGAAACAGTCAAGTGGCTTGAACTGGGCCGAACGTTTCAACCTTGCACCCGCCGGCACGCCACTCCACTCCACGCCACGCCACGCCCCGACAGCCACAGTCATGGTAGTAATTATCCTGGGCTTGATCTAATGACAAGGCCACGCCGTCATTGATATAATTAACGCGATTACACGTGGGACGCGGTTGGGTTAAAGTATTAATTAGGTCAGCGGGCAACTCTGTTTGCCAAGTATTAAGAGTTGTTGTCGTTTTATACAGTGCTGAAATCCACCATTAGTTAACCATCTTGTTGGAATCATCCGTATTACTGTTACGCACCGTCGTATGGTTTGAGTAAATTTCATCTGCTTTAAGATCGTTTTTTTACAATACGTAACAAAGGACAAAAAACCAGTATGCAAAAAAAAAAAAAAAAATAAAAAAAAAAAAAAAAAAAAAAAAAAAAAAAAAAAAAAAAAAAAAAATAAAAAAAAAAACAAAATCGTATGGTTTGAGTAAATTTCATCTGCTTTAAGATCGTTTTTTAACAATACGTAACAAAGGAAAAAAAACCAGTATGAAAAAAAAAAAAAAATAATAAAATAATAAAATTCAAGAAAAAAAAAAAAAACCAAAGCTAGAGATATTAACAAAAAAGCAATTTTAATTATACTCTTAAATGTATACCAAGAATACAAAATCAAATAGACAGAAAGGAAAACTATATTGACTAACAGCAAGTGAGTAAGATACAAATATCTCATTACCCAGACACATAAAGAGCACCCTCTTGTAAGTATATTATGTCTCTTAAATGGCTGCGGAAAATAGGCTGTCATTCTCGGCTACCAAAGCTGCCGGTCCTGTGTATAGGGATTAAATCAGAACCATCTAGAAAAGACACTATCTCGGCTGCGAAATTGCCGCGATATTTAAAGGGAGAAAGTTGGAAGCCTCCAGAAAAGAAATTCTATCCATTTTATCACCTGATAGCATTCTTTGGAGGGAAAAAAATGATAAAATATGATAAAAGAATGATTTTGCTATTGGAAGTGCTACCCGAGACACACAAAAAGCGCACATATTATATTCATTGTGTAAAATTAAAAAAATGCACAGCCATTTCTATGTGGATAAAGAACGCTTCTGTGAGTTCTGTCTGTCTAATGTTAACCCACAAAACACTACTTGGCCAACACGAAATTATGACATATTTACATCTAGTATCCATATTTTTCACGTACAATTCCTCTCTTCTGCCACAGAGCGAGCTGCCATGCGGTTCTCACGTGGCGTCGTGAAACTGCCCGTCAAACAAATCTACCTGTACCTCGTGATTTTCTCCACCACTCTATACGTCTGCTTGCAGATCGCCAATCATCAAAACTCTAGGTCCCTCCCTCTGTGTCAATCAACCCATCGCGATGAATTTCCCGGGAGTGCGCATATCAGGACGCGGAAACACTCCGCGTGCACCCGGCTCGTGTACAGGAAGCCGAACGATTGCCCGGATTGTTTTCGACCCTACGTCCCAACCCTAAGCCGCCAGCTGAGGCAAGTGGACCCAAAGAACTGTTCTTCTAAGAAACAGCCCCAGTTCTTCCAGCACGTCCAAGAAGCACAACAGACACTGATAACAGATGCCGTGGTGTCGCCAACAGCCGCGTGCGGCAAAGCATGTCCGTACCTGATTGTCCTCGTTCCAACTTCCGCGGCTTCGACCTCCGATCGCAATATCATACGTGCCACGTGGGCGAGCGTCGCCAAAACGAGACTCTGGCCCTACGCGACGGTCAACGCCGACGTTCACGTCATCTTCGTCACGGCGTACCCGACGTCACTCCCGACCGACGATTTCAGTAAGGACGGCGTGCTGCCCGAGGATTTGAACGCACGCCCTTCGTTGATCAATCTGATGCCTTTGCGCAACGAGGCCGATCAACACGGGGATATCCTGTTCCTGGACATGGTGGATTCGACCCACAATCTTACATTGAAGCTGTTGTCTGGTTTCCTATGGGTCAAACTCCACTGCACTCGCACCAAGTTCGTGCTCAAGGCTGATATGGACACTTTTGTCAACATCCCACTCCTCTTGGATCTCCTCATCGCCAACGAAGGGGGTTTGCTGTCCTCCGTTATTGGCCACGCATGCTTCACATATTTAGAGAATCACATGGGTAAGTCAAGCGCAGATCCGTCGCTGCGTGGGTCGCGCGACCATTGCGGCTCCAAGCAGTGTTTCTTTCAAACAATGTCTTCGGAGGTGGGGTGAAAAAAAAGGAGGAGTGGGGCGTAAAGAAAAGGAATCTTGTCCCCTGGCGCCAAACAGTATAGCTACGCATGTAGAAGTGGTGTAGAAATATCAGTGGATAAGGTGATCCATACAGGTGTTAGCTTTTCAGTTAATGGAGTAGCGGCATAGTCAAACAACTGCAGAGTTTCTTTCGTGACAGGGAGCGCAGCAAACATTTTCCCACCCAGGTTGGCACCAATGTTCCCTTTTAGCTGCGTGGTTGCGCGACCGCGCAGCTATTTCACAGACGCCGCGCAGCTGTTTTGAGTGTCCGAGCAGCAAATTTCCATGCAAGTGTGTGTTTGCGTTTGTGGGTGGTCAAATTTTGCACACACAAAAATTGATACGGTAAAATTTTGCACACAACCGTATGATTTTGCACACGAACAGGCAAACCTAAGAGGGAACATTGGTTGGCACTAACACTAGCTACGCCACTAGGAGTGTATCAATCGACATCAATAATTGGCGATACTTTTTTTATTGAGAATAAGGGCACAACTCCTCCACAGAATTTTTTTTTATTATTTAAAAATAAAGAGGGGTTTTCTGCAGTATATTTAGAATTCAGACAGCCCAGTACCATAAATGAACTGAAATCATCCCGGTATGATGCTCCCCAAGGTAGACATTTGGCACAAGCCAAGGTTCAATCCGTGTAATGTCACAGTGATCGGCGAATGGGAAGGGGCCCAAAAGAAATTGAGGGTACCCAAGACTCTCGAAAAAAAAGTTAGGGCAGGGATCCCCTGAGAAATATTTGATGCATTCAAAATACAGGGATACATTTTGGCGCATAATTGATTTCGCTGGTTCTTTCAGACATTCTGGGTTAGGGCATTTAAGACTTTCGGGCGAGAGCGCCAAAATTAGAAATAATAATGAGCAGGGACATTTCTAACTCCACCCCAGCCAAACGTGAACTTAAGTCATTCCAGTAATGGCGCCCTTGGGGGTATCCTTTTTGCCCTAGCTTAGTCCTGCCCCTTAACTCTTTATAGTCCCCCAGAAAACTTTGATCACTTCAAAATGCAAGAGTGCATTTTAGCACATACTCGAATAATTTTGCTTTGCATCATTCAACACTTAATCGGAGAGACGCGTAAGAGATTGTAGTTAAATAGTTAGACGTCACTTGACCCCAGAGCCGCCGGTTTGGCCGTGCAACTCCTACAGCTGCTGGGAGCATCGGGCATTTTAGGTGGGGCTTAAAGTTGTGATGTGCGCACCTTTTTTTAAACAAGGACTAAACAAAAAAGAGGCATGGGGCCCCGAAAAGTAAAGCGACGGCTCTGCTTGACCTGCAAGTGTTATGCAATTTTTGTTTTGGTTATATTACTAAATAGTAATTTTTTTTGTTCTAAATTTAAACTATTTTTGGGGTAAACTGCTTAATTAATAAATGAGTTTTCAAAAAAAAAAAAAAAAAAAAATTGGTTCCATCATAAAAAGCTCTGCTAACACCATCTTATATTTTGAAAGATTGTTCTAAATTTAAAATATTTTTGGGGTAAAATACTTAATTAAAAAATGAGTTTTAAAAAAAAAAAAAAAAAAAAAATTGGTTCCATCATAAAAAGCTCTGCTAACACCATCTTATATTTTGAAAGCAAAAGAAAAGTAAACAAGTTTTTCTGAAGTCAAAGTGAAAATAATAATGTTTTATAGAAAGATCCATATATTTTTATGGTTTTTTTTATACTGGTATATGAATAGCATAAGTATATTAATAATATTTGAGATGTTCACAAAAGACGTCATATATTTATTAATGTGTGATTTTATTTGAGGGAAATCGTAAACAAATTTAATATATATTTCTCAATATTCCATCCATTCCTGTGGCGCTACAGCCCATGTAGCCCTCACCACTTCCTTCCACTCCGACCTAACTAATGCCTTTCTTTTTCCATGCTTGGACTTTCAGCTGTTGTAGATCTTTTTCCACATCATCCATCTATCTAAGCCTAGGTCTGCCTTTGAGCCTTTTCCCTCTGGGGTATTGGTGATGCACCCTCTTCGTTCCTCTGTCATTTGGCATTCTCTCTAAGTGTCCTTCCCAGCGTAGCCTGCCTCTTTTTATTTCTGCTACTATCGTAGGATCCTGATATAGACTGTACAATTCATGGTTGTTTCGTATTTTCCATCCATATTCATCCTTTCTTGGTCCATATTTTCCATCCATATTCATCCTTTCTTGGTCCATATATTTGCCTGAGAACTTACCTCTCCCATGTGTTTAATAGGTTTTCTGCTGTTTTTGTTAGGTTCCAAGTTTCACTTGCATATGTTACAATTGGTCTGATTACAGTTTTATGAATAGTTTTCTTTGTTTCTCTTGAAAATGTTTTTACTTTTGAGTATTTTCTGACTACTGAAGAATGCCCTGTTTCCGGCTGATATTCTTTATTTTATTTCTGTTAGTAATTCGTTTCTTTCATTTAATAAAGATCCTAGGTATTTGAATTGATTTACTTTTTCAAAAGTCTGGTTTCTAATTTTAATTGCTTCATCTGTTTGTTCCTCTCTTATCATTGTCATGTATTTTGTTTTTTGTTTGTTAGCTTCCAGCCCTGCTGGTAGTGATGCGTCTTTAATACTTTTTGATATGTCCTTAATACTTTTCTCTAGCAGTGCTATGTCATCAGCATATGCCAGATACTGAAGTGGTTGGTTGTAGAGTGTGCCCGTTGGTTGTGGGTTTTGAGTTTCCCTCATAAAGTTTCCTTTTATCGTTCTTCGATTGTCAATGTGTATGTTTCTCATAACTCTTTCTCTCTCTCTAATGTAGGTTAAAAAGCAAACAAGACAGTGAGTCTCCCTGTCTTATGCCCCGTCTAATCTGAAATTCCCTTTAATATTCTCCTTAAATCTTGATTTTGCTTTTTGCGTTGTTTTGTGTTACATGTATTAGTCTTGTCAGTTTGTTGGGTATCCCAAAATCCTGCAGAGTCTCATATAGATATTTTCTTCTGATGCTGTCATGGGCCATTTTATAGTCCACATAGAGTTGATGTACTGGTATATTAAATTCATAGGATTTCTCTAATAGGCATCTGATGGTGCAAATCTGATCAGTCGTTTATCTGTTAGACCTGAATCCCCATTGGTAATCACCTAGTATTTCTTCAGTGTAAGGGTGTAGTCTTTTTGCAATAAGCTTCGTCAGTATTTTGTATGTAACATTTAATAGAGAGATTCCTCTGTAGTTTGTGCACTGAAGTTTGGAGCATTTCTTGTGTATTGGGGTTATTAATGCTGTTTCCCATTCTGTTGGGATTTTCTCTTCTTGCCAAATTTTAGTTATAAGTTTATGTAGCTGACTGTGTAATTGTGTAATTCTTTTCCTCCATATTTAATCAGTTCTGCTGTGATATGGTCTTGTCCGGGATCTTTGTGATTTTTCATGTAATTAATTACATCTTTGGTTTCTTCGAGGGTTTGGAATTGTATAAAAGGGTCTGGTCCTCCCTGTGGGGGTTGGTAATCTTCTTCTTGTCTATTGTCTGCATTCAGTATGTCCTCAAAATATTCAGCCCACCTCTCCAGTACTTTACCCAATGCTCCAGTACTTTTCCCCCAATATTCAGTTGATTGACATGTTCAGTTGGAATTTCAAAAAGATATAACTTTCTTCAAATAAATTATATATTGCCTCTTCGATATACTTAAACACATTTTTTTTTTAAATCCACAAAATTTACTTTTAATTTTAATTGAAAATTAGGAAAGAGTTTTTTTTCTAAAACTAGTAGCCAAGATTTAAAAAAAAAAAAAGTTAAATGAATTGGGATGATCATCGAAATTCTAATTCCCATGAAAGAGATGGTTTTCTTTAAGCTTTCTACAGGATTCGCATCGAAAAGTAAGTTAAAGCTTGAAAATACCTGAAAATAGCTTGGGAGGGTGGTTTATTATTTTGATATTAGAAAGAGAAAGGCAGTCGGCAATTTAATAAACTAAAGTTAAACATTTAAAAAAATCCTCATTTAGGAAACAATGTTACAAGTGTGGTGCATCGAAAGAAAATTTGAACGCGTTCGCTTTAGTAATAATTGGTGAGACGTGCACTATTTAAAATAATCTGGAAATGTTTCATCCGGTCTCCGTCAGCCGTGTTTTCAGGCACCGATCTATGGCTCTATCATTTCAACCAATGCATTCACATGTTGTGGATTATCTCTAACAGAATGACATTTTTTAAATTCCACAGGCTCGGCTTACGTCATATCCTCAGATGTTTTGACCTCAATGCTAAGTGTTTCCAAACAAGTCAAGAGGGTGTACACTGACGATCAGTACAGTGACCCGATTACAGCAGACTCCTACATCACAGGATATCTGCAGACAATAATCGGCTATACCGTCTTGGTCCTCGAGGACTTCTTCGCGTCAGCCGACGATAAAGTCACGGCCATCTGTGACGTCATCGAAGACCGGAAGATCTTAGGGAAAGTTACCTCCGTCCCTGACATGTACAGAATATGGTGGGGATTTTTCCGGTTTTACGCCAAATGTGGGAATGAAGACGCCCCTGAGAAGGTCAAATAACCCTGTAGCAAACCTGGGACTGAGTTTTTTTTTTTGGATAACGACAATGGTTCTTGATTCTTCTTCAATGATTGACAAGCGTCATTTGTTGGGTGATTGACCTAAATCCGCTACAGTTACATTTACAACTGCATATTTAGAGCACATTGGACTAACGCAGTCAAATAAAATGATTTTTAAGATCTACCTACCAGATTTGTCAAAATGCATAGACCAGGTAGATTAATTTCCGATGCCGCAGTTTAATTATTTTTCACTTATGGTGAGAATTTTTGTTTGATGCTGAAATTTTTCTCTTCCTTTTATTGGATCTAAATTCTATTATTCCTTTTTAAAGCGTTACGATTAAACATTGTGTTACAAACATCCATTTAGTCTGTTGGATTTGTAATAATTTTGTCTTGACTTCACATATAATCTCACCATGTTAATCCCCATATTATAATCTTTCCAGAAGTTCGATAACCTTGAAAATGTATAAATCGACTTAAGTGGCCCTGACTTGTCTCCCGCTCATCGTAGTAGTATCTTAGATTCTAGAGGGCACTAAAACAGTGGTTCTCAATCATCCCTCCTGATATTCTTTTAAAGACTTAAGGGTTCTATGTGTGCATCTCTTTGGAAATGTGTTTAATTCAATTAAATTACAACGTGGAAACAGATTATATTAAATTCTTGAACATACCTCATAATCTTCACAGACAAAAGGAAATTTATAGATTAGGGAAAGTTGTAAAATGTGTATGTAATCAAAGGTTTAAACGTAAGCCCCTTCCCCCAACAACCGTTTTTGTTTTTCATCATAAAAATATGGACTACGGCCTAGCCCCCCCCCCCAATCCACACAAATTCTTAGGGCATGGTCACACTGGGTGATTCCCTGAACTCAGGAGTACTAAAGAAGTGATGTCAGGGGTACTATAAAGAAGTGATGTCAGGGGTATTAAAGAAGTGATTTCATGGGTACTAAAGAAGTGATGTCAGGGGTACTAAAGAAGTGATTTCCTGGGTACTAAAGAAGTGATGTCAGGGGTACTAAACAAGTGATGTCAGGGGTACTATTGAAGTGATGTCAGGGCTACTAATGAAGTGATGTCAGGGGTACTAATGAAGTGATGTCAGGGGTACTAATGAAGTGATGTCAGGGGTACTAATGGAGTCATGTCAGGGGTTCTAATGAAGTGATGTGTAGAGTAATAAAGATGTGATGTCCAGGGTACTAATGAATCGATGTCAAGGATACTAATGAAGTGATGTCAGGGATACAAAAGAAGTTATGTCAGGGGTACTAATGCAGTGATGTCAGGGGTACTAATGAAGTGCTGTCAAGAGTACTAATGAAGTGATATCAGAGGTACTAATGAAGTTACGTCCGGGGTAGTAATGAAGTGATTTCAGTGGTACTAAAGAAGTGATGTCAGGGGTAGTAGTGAAATGATGTCACAAAAAAGAAAGCACGTTAGAAGAAAGGAAAATATATGTATTAAAACTATGAACAGAATTGAATTGTTTCTTAAATGCTTCCTATTTCTATTTGCAGGCTGCTTTTCTTTTCTTTTCTCTTTTTTTTTTGTGTGTGTTTTGTTGTGTTTTTTTTTTTAAAATATTTTTTAAAATTTTTTTTGCGTGCGCACCCTTACGGATATTCCCGAATGATTCTTTTCCTTTTTTTTTTTTGTGTGTGTTTTGTTGTGTTTTTTTTTTTAAAATATTTTTTAAAATTTTTTTTGCGTGCGCACCCTTACGGATATTCCCGAATGCAAAGAAAGTCTAAAATTTCTCAAAAGCTTCGCTTTATTTCCTTCTTTTTTTTTTTAGAGAGTTCGATTTTTGTTTAATAAACGATGGTACGTAAAATTGGTTTCTCTCTTGTGAAGTCGGAAACCATCGCCATCAGAATAACAGTAGCCAAACATAACCACTTAAGTATTATTTAATGTTAATGGGGGACTTAAGAAATTTATGGTTAGCGAATTTATTCTTAATGAGTACTCGATTTCGTATTTCTATGAACCTAGGCGCTAGCAAGGAGAGCTTTCCTTGTGTCCTATTTACAGAACTAAAAGGAATTCAAACTATGGAATTTTTTGTTCAGTAAATGAAATAAACTTGCGTTCATTAACAATACAGCTAGCAGTGAATTGCATCGTGAATAGTCTAAATTTCAAAGTTTAAATGTCAAAGTGTAAACGTCAAAAAGGATTCGTTTACAGCGACAAAAGGGGATGCTTTTTTTACGTTCTGACTTTTCTATTAGGTGGCCGACAACACTCAATTTGAGAGACACTCAGTGATGATGAAATGATGGTCTTAGGCGTAACGTCAGCATACGAAAAAGAAAGGTTTCGCTTTAAAAAAAAGAAATTGTGCGTAAATCAATCAGCCTGATTTAAACAAAAATTTAAGGTAATATTCAAAGCGTACTGCCAACCCACCCCCCCAAACCATGTTCTGGTGCTGCAAAATCTCTTGATGTAAGAGTTAGGAACTTATAGACCGCAAGACTGTCCATTTTCATGAGCTTCATTTAAAAAAAAAATAAAAAAATATGTGTTTTCCTCTAAGATAGTGGTTAATTTAACTTTGTTAAAGTAAGAGATTACGAAGAAATCTGTAACCCGCAACCCCCTTCTGGTTCTTTCTAGATTAATTCCTGTTTATAAGACTAGCCCAGCGTGAGACAAGCTGTAACTTTTTTTACATCCAAAAAACATTCATTTTATTCCGGCATGTCTTTGTGTCCTCCATAATGCGGCATCGAATCAAGAGCGACAAAAAAGAAAGAATTACTTTACTTTAATTCCTTCAGGAAATCTCATTGCGGCCCAAATGAGGATTCGGATATCCCGGGGCTCAATTCAAATCCCAGTTAAGATCTTCTTCGCCGGGCTGGTCATCTCGTTCCTGGTGATTCTGGTGTGTGTACCGAAGATCACCTGGCAGGAATCCAGATGTAGGAAACTGCCCCCCAACAAACCAAGCCGACCGAGAACACAACGGGCTCACCACCCAGGATGCTCTAGAGATCCCGATTACGTCACTTATAAATCTTGCCCAGGCTGCTTTAGGGCGAGCGTGAAGGAAATTTCTGAGAAACTGACGTTGGTTGACACGGGCGTAAGAACTATACCTCGCGGAACGCCCCATTTTTTCGCACCGAAAGAGACGCCCCAGCAGGAGCTGGTCAACGACGTGCTCCTAGCTCCGTGGTCAGTCTGCGCGGACACATGTCCCTACATGGTGGCCGTGCAGCTGTCCCTTGCCCACATGGCCAAAGAACGGAACCTCGTTCGGGCAACATGGGCAAGCGTGGCGAAAACTCACGTGTGGCCACACTCCCAAGTCAATGCAGATTTTAAAATCATTTTCGTCATAGCCCGGGAGATCTCCAATAGGACGACAAGCGAAGGGCCCCCGGGCGGTAGGACTAAAAATTTCCATCAAGATGGCACGCCAGAACATCCGGCTGTTGGTTCATCCAAACGTACCCCGTCATTGTGGAGTCTAGTGAAGGCTGAGGCTGATAAATTTGGTGACATCCTCTTTCTGGGTATGGACGATTCTTATTACAATTTGACCTTAAAGGTGTTGTCTGGTTTTCTGTGGGTGTCCAACTACTGCAGGGGGTCAAAGTTTATCCTCAAAGTTGACACGGACACGTTCGTCCACCTAGCTCTGTTGATCGACCTGCTCATTCACAACGAACATCGTCTGAACTACTCGATAGTGGGTCATGTTTATGAACGGGCCAACGTGGTCATGCGTTCTGACCGCTGGGCGGTCGGTCAAGATGTTTATCCCATCGCCATGTATCCCGCTTACACAGCTGGTAAGTACATCCATGGGTTCATTTTTGGTAAGTATATTTATGGGATCGTTGCTGATAAGTGCATTAGTGGGGTCGGTGCTGGTACGTACATTGATGGTGTCTTTGTTGGTAAGTACATCCATGCAGTCGGAGCGGGACATTTGTTTAATTTAACGACATCTATACCTCCCTTTTCTGATCATCTCTTTTCTGACCATCTCTTTTCTGACCATCTCTTGCTGACCGTCTCTTTGCTGACCATCTCTCTGCTGACCACATCTTTTCTGATCATCTCTTGTTGACCGTCTCTTAGCTGACCATGTCTTTTCCGACCATCTCTTTTTAACCATCTCTTTGCTGACAATCTCTTTGCTGACCATTTATTTTATGACCATCTCTTTACTGACCATCTCTTTGCTGATCATCTCTTCGCTAACCATCTCTTTTCTGACCACCTCTTTGCTGACCGTTTGTTTGCTGACAGTTTCATTGGAGAAACTGTTGCACTGACCCGAGAGTTGCAAAGTCAGCTATTTCATTTTTTTCCCCTAAACTTCTGTTTAAATATTACAAAACCCTAATGGGTACGATTTCAGCTTGTTGTATCTGGTGGCGTGTCCCTTATTATCAGATAGGTCGGCGTTGTGGCGCAACTGAGGATGTCAAAACGATATTCCAACGATTCTCAAAATGGAGCACCCATGTTACTGACTCTTCATTTTCATGAACTTCATTTACCCTTAATTATTGTTGATTGAAAAATGAAATTATTGAAATCTAATTTCAGGATGTGCCTACATCGTCTCAATGAACGCGCTAAATATGATCGTTGCCCTGGCACCCTATGTGCCCATGTTGCCCATAGAGGACGCTCACGTGACCGGAATCATGGCGCACGAGGTCAAGGCCGAGCTGTACACCCACCGGGAGCTGTTCACTTACTTCGAGGACGACTCGTGGCAGCGCTGTGACGTGCTGTGGGACGCCAAGGTCGTGGGGACCCTCTCGGGCGGGGACAGAGCGCTGGACATTTGGTCGGCCCTGCTGGTCAACAACAAGACCTGCGTCGGTGACTACGTGTGGAACGTGACTGACCGGTTCTATCCTTTGTTAGGTGGTCTCCCCTAATCGGACTTATTGTGACGAAATAAAAGTGTAAAGACGGAATTTGTTTAAAGAAATTAAATTGATATGATATGAAAGATATGTTTAAATGATACAAAAAGATATCTTTATGTGTTATGAAAGATATATGCTATGAACGATATTTTATATAATATGAAAGATATATTTTTACGATTTGAAAGATATGTTTATATAAGAAAAAAGATATGTTTATGATATGAAAGATATGATTATATGATATGAAATACATGTTTATCTGATATTAAAGATATAATCATATGCTATGAAAGATATGTTTATGATATAAAATATTTGTTTATATCATATGGAAGATATGTTTATATGCAATTAAAGATATGTTTATTTGATATGAAATATATGTATGTATGACATAAAATATATCTTTATATGATATGAAAGATATGATTATATTCTATGAATCTATGAAAGATATTTTATATGGTATGAAAGATATATTTTTACGATATGAAAGATATGTTTATATGAGATAAAAGATATGTTTATGATATGAAAGATATGATTACATGATATGAAATATATGTTTATATGATATTAAAGATATGCTTATATCATATGAAAGATATGTTTATATGATATTAAAGATATGCTTATATCATATGAAAGATATGTTTATATGATATTAAAGATATGTTTATATCATATGAAAGATGTGTTGATATCATATGAAAGATATTTTTTTAGTATAAAGACGGTGACATCCTTTGGCCAGGGCAGGGGATGCATTCCCCCCCCCCCCCCCCCCCCCCCCCCCCCCCCCCCCCCCCCCCGCCGACTGAATTTTCAGTTTTTTTTTTTTAAATTGCTATGTACCGTGGCGCCTCCAGTAATTAACAACTCAACAAGCCGGTCAAGCTTTGGTTTTGCCCCAAGTTTTTGGTTTTGCCCACCCCCTCTCTACCATACCTGAAAAAACCTGAAAAGACGTTACCGTTTAAAGACATAATTTATTTTCGAGGAATTATAATTATTTGATAGGAAAGCTATTAATGGCGTCAGTATCCATTTAAGCTGCGATCGATAATTGCTTGTGATGCAGATGAGTACAAAAATGTTTGCAGAACGTTGGCAAAAGAAATGATGTCTTGTTGATGTGTTGTATTCAATCCCAGAAACAAATCAGTGTCTTGGCGTGTCGACACCTGGTATGAGTGTGTGTGCGCGCGCGCGCGCGCTTGTGTGTGTGTGTGTGGGGGGGGGGGGGGGGGCCCTTTCTTTTTTTTAAAACGGGGTGAAAAAAATAAAATTAATATAAAAAAAAATTTTTTTTTTTTTTTTTTTTTTTTTTTTTTTTTTTTTTTTTTTTTTTTTTTTTGCTTTTTTTTTTTTTCAATAAAAAAAAATATTTAACACTATACACTATATTTTTTATTATCAAAATCACAATATTTATCACAATTAATTTAATATCATAAACTTTAGCATTGGCATCACTGTTTAATTAAGTATGGCCATTTACAATGTTCGTTGGCACCACCGCGTAAAGGGTGTCATTTATAATGTTCATAACAGAGTTGACATGAACATAAGACAAGAGAAATATTCGAAGCATTGTGAAGATTTTTTTATATTGTTAAAAGTATATAAAATCTTGAACAAACAATAGTGTCACTAGGTAAGCATACATGATGATTACATCTAGAGAGAAAAAAAAAGTGATATTTATCAGTAAAACAATGACATTTAATTTCGATGAAAAAAAAGTGATATTTAATCCCGAGGAAAAACATTACATTTAATCTATAGAAAAACATGTGATATTTAATCTGTATAAAATTATATGATATTTAATATGTAGAAAAAACATAGGATATTTAACCTGTAGAAAAACATACGATATTTAATCTGTAAAAACATATATTTAATCCTTAGAAAAAACATAAGATATTTAATCTTAACCGAAACGGACGAGAAAAGCACACAGAACCAAGGTAAGACAACTCGTGTACACAACTGTACCACCGTTACACGCCACGGACAGCAACGTCTCGTAGTCGGCCACGGGGCAGGCCCCGTCTCTGACCAGACAGTTGTAGGCGGTGAGATCTCCTATCGATGTCTTCATGAGTTCACAGGCCTCGGTCAGTGAAGGGTCAGCAGCCTGGGCCTCATCTCTGCAGGCGTACACTGTCTCTTGACACGCCTGGCTGTGTTTGGCGATTTCCGCGTCAAAGTCGAGCGTGGCCGGTGTTGCTAAAGTCAGAAGCAGACAGAAGACTCCCATTGCTAGAATTGCATTGTGCGCCATTTTTCTCTATTAAGGGTTCGTCTCCGGAAGTCTAGATGATGAAAAAGTGTGTGTGTGTGGGGGGGGGGGGGGAGGGGGGAATACAACAAAACAAGAAGTAGTAAAAAAAAAAGCCAAAAAAAACTAATATACATTTAAATAAAAGGATAAAAAAATTAGGGCTACCAAAATTAACAAATAAACACAAACATACATAAACATCTCTGTTTCAAATAATGCTTGTAGACCAAGGGCGGCAAAACATTTTGTGCAGAGGGCCGCTCGGAAATAAAAACAATTTTTGGGTCGGACCGCAATCAGAATTTTCTAGAAATTCTAGACAATAAATTGAACTTTTAAAGAATAAAAAATAATTGAAGTGTGATTTCAACTGACACATTAGTTCTAGACCATAGAGTTCTGGACGAAAAAAAGGACAGTGGATTAAATTTTTCATTGGTTCACGACTATTATCATTTTAGTTTGCCATTTTACAGTCCCTGAAGGTCTTGCAGGCAGGATCAAACACGTCAGAGGGCCTTATGTCACCCACGGGTCGATGGTTTGCCCACGCCCTATCATACATGTCAAGATCAGAGTTTCTCAAACTTTCTGTGTACCCCTGTCTATAATTTTAGTAACACATAGCCTCCCCCACTCCTCGTTAAATATAACAACTTTATATTAGAGACCGACCCAATTTCGGCTTCGGATTCGGTTTCGGCGCCGAAAGTGGCCATTTGATCACTTACGGTCTAATTTCGGTTTCGGGTGAAACCAGAAAATCACTTTCGGTCGGTCTCTACTACATATACCTCAATAACAATAAAGAAATATTTATTTTTCCATTGCAGCAAACTCTTCCCGTAACCCCAAGGGGTACGCGTAGCCCACTTTGGGAAACATTGATCTTGATCATTTAACGACACATCAGTTGGTGATCTTTTATAGCAAGGAATTACAACTTAAATTCTGAAAGGCTTATTCAGATCTTCTTTTTTTGCAAAAAATATTAAACCATATCTTCTTTCGTTTGATACTTTAAAAAAAAAAAAACCACACTATCATATACACATAAATTTGTATGCAAGATCTTAGCACTCACCTTTTAAAATATGAATTAGGATAACTTTACCGTGTTCTGTGCTTGCTAACGTACTGTGATATGAATTGCGCCGTAGTTTGCTTCCCCAGTCAGCTATAAACCGTGCCACGTAAGAGTCAGGTATAGACACAAAAGATTCCCAATCAGGTATAACTTTAAGTTATTCAAAGAAACAACTCCCACACAGACGCCACTGTCAGGTTGTGTAGTGACGTCTCTCGGCAGTGGATGTCGCAAGAAATGTATTGCACACAATCAGATCAACCCGCAGATATAATCTAATTATACATATATATCAATGCTACAAATACAATGTACATCAAACAAGTGCCCCATAAAAAAAAAAATGTTAAAAAAATACCCGCATGTTTGAGTGATCGTATCCGGAAATTGGTTCGAAAGAAATTTTTTCGACGGAAATCTATTCGAACTAAAATTTGGTAAACGGAGATATATTCATCTGCCTTTTCCGTTCGAACAATTTTCCGTCAGACAAATTTCTTTTCTAACAAATTTCCGATAACACATAGTGATATCTACGGCATTTTGATAAAACACAATAACTCCTGCAAGGGCGTATCAAGAGGTGTGGATGGAGTGAGCGGTCAGGCCTGGAGGGGGGGGCAGTTATTTTGGGGCGGCATGGTCGGTCCACTTCATAAAGTTTAAAAGAGATTTTTTCAAAATAGTGTAAAAGATGCATTGTAGTTTTTTCTTAATAATTAGGGGCGAAAAAGACAAGGAACGCCCCAGGCGTCACAAACTCTAGCTACTCCCCTGTACCCATGCGACAAACAACAAACTCTAGCTACTCCACTGCACCCATGTGACAAACCACAAACTCTTGCTACTCCCCTGCACCCATGTGACAAACAACAAACTCTAGCTACTCCCCTGCACCCATGTGACAAACAACAAACTCTAGCTACTGCTGCGCACCCATGGGACAAACAACAAACTCTAGCTACTACCCTGCACCCATGTGACAAACAAAAAACTCTTGCTACTCCCCTGCACCCATGGGACAAACAACAAACTCTAGCTACTCCCCTGCACCCATGTGACAAACAACAAACTCTAGCTGCTCCCCTGCACCCATGTGACAAACTACAAACTCTAGCTACTCCCCTGCACCCATGGGACAAACAACAAACTCTAGCTACTCCCCTGCACCCATGTGACAAACAACAAACTCTAGCTACTCCCCTGCACCCATGTGACAAACTACAAACTCTAGCTACTCCCCTGCACCCATGTGACAAACAACAAACTCTAGCTACTCCCTTGCACCCATGTGACAAACTACAAACTCTAGCTACTCCCCTGCACCCATGTGACAAACAACAAACTCTAGCTACTCCCCTGCACCCATGTGACCAACAAAAACATAATACAATTTTCTTATCGATAGATTTGTACAAAAGAATAGCTTTAAAACTGTGAGGCGATAGGCTGGTCTCGGTCAACTGCAACATACATTTCGCCATGAACGACTGGTGAACGGGGGCAGTGGTACAATGGCAGATGAGTTGCAACACCAAATCCAGAGTCATAGAGGTCAGGCGATATCATGACATCTAAGCCTGCATGTTTTGTCTGTTCAGCCGTGACGTAGCCAATCGCCGTGGCAAGCTGATCCATTCAGGAACGCTGGTTTTTCAACATTATTGAGCTCACGTCAATCAAACTAAAACTAACTAATGAAATACAGCAACATATCATTCAGACATTTTTAAAAAGAGTTTCCTAACTTTGTATTAAAATCTTGCGACATGCAAATGAAAACAGATATGTTAGGGCGTGGTGACCTAGATGGGCATTTATTGAAAGTGACATGTACCGGTGTCAACAAGAAGTACCGATACCGTAGCGGACAGTTGGAAGTACCGTTACCGTAAAGTGCAATCAGAACTACTGTTACCCCAGCGTCTAATCAGAAGTACCGTTACCGTCGAATACAATCAGAAGTAATGTTACCATAACATACAATTTAGAAGTACCGTTACCGTGGCGTGCAATCAGAATTACCGTTAGCGTGGCATACAAGCGATCAATGAATGGTGTGAAATCTTGGAGCTCTGACTGTCCCTAATGCAAGTTTTCCCCCAAAAGCTCGGGAAAATAACGGAGAGAGGAAGAGGGGGACTATTTCCAAAGCAGGTGTTCGTAACCAGTGGGTGAGGTGGTGGTGTTGGAAATATGTTCTAAAAAAAATTAATTTAAAGTTGGGGTGGGGAAATGCCAAAAGTTTAAGCCCTAAGACAATTAAAACATGGTTGGTTAGATATAGTTTGAGATCCACAACCCTCAAATAATACCCCCACCCTGTTCCTTAGATTTGAGTCAAAATCTCTCATACATTTATTGGATAAAACTCAATCGGTCTATTTACTCCTTTTATTTTTTGAAAGAGTTTGGAATCAACCCTCGTAGGACGTCAGAGAGGGATAGAGGTTGAACTAGAGGTTGAACTTTGGCATACAATAATATCAACATTTGTCAACGTAAAAAAACAACAACAAAAATTGAATGAAATTAACAAAATGATATTTGATCATGTGCCACAAATGGTGTGGGGGTGGGGTTTGGCCTTTCTTTGTCTGTACCCACACCCCCTCTTTATTAAACAAATTTATTAAGTTAGTATGACCAGTCAAATCAACAAGTTTATAGGTTTGTGTTTGGGTGCGAGGTCAAATCCTATTGACAATAAGTGGATAATACATTTAAAAAAAAACTATAGAGTTAAAATTACCAAACTTGAACATGTTGCTTTTTGTAGGCGATGTAATCTAGTAGCGTGCATGAACATCTAGTAACATGCAGTAACATGCGGCAACATCTAGTAACATGTAGTAGCAGAGTCGCTTTCTCCGTTCTTGGTACAGCCCCTGTGTGCATGGGAGAGTGAAAATTTATACAGTTCTGTAGCTCAGGTGATCTTTAACAGTGCTCGAGTGAACAGCAAATTAGTTTTTGTCATATTCTAAAATTTAAAAAGATAAATAAATCAATTGAATTTATTCAAATTAGGGTCTCGAAAATATTAAATAAATAATTAGAATAACATGTTTATGGGAGTTCTCTGATACTTCTGATTATTTGTTCAGGAACTACTACATTTGCGTCATCAAACATTGTATGATTGGAATTCCTGTAAACACTTCATGACTAGGTGGCCAAATGGTGTAAACTGAGCATACCTCAAGTTGGTGGTCTGGTGTTCAAGGCCAGTCAAGCAAAAACATCACCCGGGTGGATGAGACTCGTTAACCTTGGTCGGCAACTCATCTAAGAGAAGGAAACTCTGAATTCAAACCCGGAGTTGGAGTCCCGTAAGACGCAAACAATGACAATTCCTGCAGCCGAACCCATCCCTGGTCGTCTTGACGTAGAGTCTTGCCACTGGATATAGTGGGCTCGGACGAGAGAGTGAGGTAGACGCCGCGCAACTCTTCTTCACTTTCAACAAAGTCATCCGCGCAAGTCATCAGTCACCAGAAGACTCGATGGTCCTCGTCGATCCTCGACGGACGAACAATAAAACACTTCATATTATTTTCAGCCCTCTGCTCATGAACAATGCAAAATGTAATCTATGAGGTAAAGAAAACAGATTATAAAGTTAAAATCCTCAAAAATTATTTAAACTATTCATTGGAAACCATTCAGTGCTCGCACACTTATTTTTAAATTCCAAAGGCATCTAAGTTCAAACTAACGTAGCGTCATCTTGAAAACTTATGACACTTCTTGATGCTGATTTGATTTGAAGAAGCCTCGAGTAATCCACTTTAGTATAGATTTGTCTTATGAAAAGGTTGTTAGACATAACCTCTAGTTCTACTGAAACTTGTTGGGATTGAAAAAAAAAAAAAGGAATTCTAACACTAAATTCAGGTTGATAATAAAAATGTGTTGGGAAAAAAATATTTACTTTTTCAATACACATTTAAAGACAATTACAGCTTAACAGTGTTTAAGTATAATACATTTTTTTTAAAAATCAAACGGGCATTTTTTTCGATGTACACTCAAATTATATTTTAAAAAAAAAAGACTTAAAATCACTTGCGTATAGTATTGATAAGTTAAAACAAAATGGTATTTGTAAATCACACCCAAAGGGGTCGTCCATTAATTACGTAAACAATTTTTAAGCAATTTTTGACCCCCTCCCCCTGTCAACAACTGTCAAACTTTCAATGACCCCCCCCCCCTATTTAATTATGTCAACATATTCTACTCCCTCCCCCCCCCAATGAATTATAATATAAATACATTTTTAAATACATTACCCAAAGGGGTCGTCCATTAATTACGTAAACAATTTTTAAGCAATTTTTGCCCCCCTCCCCCTGTCAACAACTGTCAAACTTTCAATGACCCCCCCCCCCATTTAATTATGTCAACATATTCTACTCCCTCCCCCCCCCAATGAATTATAATATAAATACATTTTTAAATACATTGTACTTTGTGCTGATCTATTTTGATAACGCAAAATTGTAGGAAAACATTTTATTACATATTTAGCTTGTTAATCTACAAGTTAAAAAGCTTTTACACTTCAATTTTATAATGCAGAATCAATTGAAATGTTGTTAAAGACTAAATCTCATTGTTTGTGGTTTAAATATGATTATTGTCAGTAAAGCTGACAATTATAGTATACGTTCTAGCTGCTATCATCTTCCCAAGGAGTAGCCAGGTGTTGCTCTATCGTAACAATGGACATCTGGGACATCATTTGGGTAGGGCAGAAGGGCATTAGCTCCCCCCCCCCCGCCCCTAATGGGAAGGTTTTATTTAAATTGCTATGTCCTGTGGCCCCTCCAGTAATAACAAACCTACCAAGCCGACCAAGTTTTGGTTAGGTGTTGCTCTATCGTAACAATGGACATCTGGGACACCATTTGGGTAGGGCAGAAGGGCATTAGCTCCCCCCCCCCCCGCCTCTAATGTGAAGGTTTTATTTAAATTGCTATGTACTGTGGCGCCTCCAGTAATAAACAACCTAACAAGCCGACCAAGTTTTGGTTTCCCAAATGTCCCTGATGGGCATAGTAGCTGGCTTATCATTTTCATCTTATGGCACTGATCAGAGAAGTCAACATCATCCTCATCTAACCATTCAGCACTTGAAATAGAAGCTTTGTCGGGGTGAGCCATAATTGCCCTAAGCTCTCTCTATCTCCTTGCAGCTCCTCGTATTCATCGAATCCTTTTTAGCAGGTGCCAATTTCTTATGCTCAAGAGGGCATTGTCGGATCTGTTGAACATGCTTTTTTCAACATGTCTTCATGTGATGCAAAATAAATGTTACAGATTTTGCAAATCCGTTCAAGCAGCGATATTTTTATTGTTGCTCACTTTGCACTTTACATTCCCCTAATTCTCAAAATATCGTATTCCTACTCTATCAATATCATTTATCTTGACTGCACATGATCCCTGAAACTTGTCCTGAAAAATGACATCAAGACTGATTTATTTGGATGTCTGGACTTTATTGTGGGCACACAGTTTACTCATTGTAATGTATATTATGGAGACTATGGTCCTATCAACCCATCCTGAAGTAAAAAATATGGCTGGATTTAAAGTAGACATTTATTTATTTATTTTTTTTTCTCACTGGAAACATTTCCTGCACAGAATATAACAAGACAATATTTGGTGTTCAACTCGAACAAAATCATGTGCTATGTCTTTGAAGCTAGGAGGAGTCAGCATTTCGAATATGAAAATTCATCAGATAACGTATAAAAAAATCTCAATAATTCAGGCAATGCAATGGTAAGATTTGGTGGGCTGTATACAGAAATTGGTGTGCAAGACTTGGTTATCACAATCGTCAATACATCGAAAGTAAGGAGAATCTTGAAGGGTGTCAACTAATTAAACATGATTAAACAAGGGCTGTTCATGAGCATCCGGCAGCAGGGACTCGACACGGTTCACTAAAGCGATTATGCCATTACTTGGTTCACTAACTCCATTACGCCATTACTTGGTTCACTAACTCCATTACGCCATTACTTGGTTCACTAAATCGATTTCACCATTTCTTGGTTCACTAACTCGATTGCGCGATTACTTGGTTCACTAACTCGATTTCACCGTTACTTGGTTCACTAAATCGATTACGCAAATTACTTTGTTCACTAACGCGATTACACCATCTTGGTTCACTAAATCGATTTCACCATTACTTGGTTCACTAACTAGATTGCGCGATTACTTGGTTCACTAACTCGATTTCACCATTACTTGGCTCACTAAATCGATTACGCAAATTACTTGGTTCACTAACGCGATTACGCCATTACTTGGTTCACTAACTCGATTACGCCATTACTTGGCTCCCTAACTTGTTTGCACCATTACTTGGTTCCCTAACTCGATTACACCATTACTTGGCCGTGTAATTTGCAACTCAAGTTCAGGCCACGGATATACAGTTTTATTTTCTCCCTGTTATCTCTATGAGAAGCTAACATTTCGTACTATAACTAAAAAATGAGAAATAAAACAAAAATTGATCGTGGATGTTTACGCTTGGAACTTGAATGAATTTCATTCTCTATCATTATAAAAGCTGTTGGATGTACGAGATCAAAGTCAAAGCACAGATCCAGTTAGATATACAAGACCTAAACACATATCCTTTTGGATGTACACACTAAACACATATCCAGTTGGATGTACAAACTAAACACATATCCTGTTTGATATACAAGACCTAAACACATACTCTGTTGGGTGTACAAGAACTAAACACATACCTTGTTAGATGTACAAGACCTAAGCACATACCCTGTTAGGTGTACAAGACCTAAGCACATACCCTGTTAGGTGTACAAGACCTAAGCACATACCCCATTAGGTTTACAAGACTAAGCACATAACCTGTTAGATGTACAAGACCTAAGCACATACCCTATTAGATGTGTGATTAGGTAACTTCGTTGTTGTGGTCTTGTTAACGTGCAGTGAGATGATTGCCGCTGTTGTTGGTTTGCCACCCAGTTATATACCCTAAAATGCTATGAGCCAAAACCAGATCATTTTCCCGTGTCATGCTTAACTGAAGGGTTCCGGGAATTTAACGAAGCCATTGTAGTGTTGCTTAATTACAGCGTTCAGTCGTTAAGGACAAAAGAAGTGCTACCGCCGCCAGCAGATTATGCTGACTTGATTCTATCTATAAAAAAACTATATCAAAGACGCTTTATTAAATACAATAAATTAAAGACACTATATTAAAGACACTATATAAAAGACACTATATTAAAGACACTATATTAAAGACACTATATTAAAGATACTATATTAAAGACACTATATTAAAGACACTATATAAAAGACACTATATTAAAGACACTATATTAAAGACACTATATTAAAGACACTACATTAAAGACACTATATAAAAGACACTATATTAAAGACACTATATTAAAGATACTACATTAAAGATACTATATTAAATACACTATATTAAAGACACTATATTAAAGACACTATATTAAAGACACTATATTAAAGACACTATATTAAAGACATTATATATTAAAGACATTATATTAAAGACGCTATTTTAAAGACAATATTATTAAAGACACTATATTAAAGACACTATATTAAAGACATTAAATATTAAAGACATTATATTAAAGACGCTATTTTAAAGACAATATTATTAAAGACACTATATTGAAGACACTATATTAAAGACACTATATGAAAGACACTATATCAAAGCATCTATATTAAATACACTACATTGAAGACCCTATATGAAAGACACTATTTTAAAGACACTATATTAAAGACACTATATTAAAGACACTATATTAAAGAAACTATATTAAAGAAACTATTTAAAAAATGTATCTATCTGAAGCAAGTTAGGATCCTTATTCTTTTGTATTTGTCTTTATAAAGGTCGCTGGACTTTGAGAACCATCGCAAATCGATGCAGAAATTTAAAATTAAAAAAAACACTGTGGATTTGACCACATAGCATTACACAGTTTTTCGTGAAACATTATTACTATTAAATTCCACGTTTATGAAAGTACACATTTTGCTTGGACTAATGACTATGTCTTCTTTTAAATAACACATTTTAAAATTCTATTTTTTATATTCTGAAGACACCTATTTTGCCATTCCTTAGCGTACTTATATTATGATAATATAAATATATACAAAATATTTTAATTAAAATGGGAAGAAAAAAAACGACCCTATCCCCGGTATAGATCCTCAAACATTCCTATCATCAGGCAGCCACTCTACCACAAGACCAGACAAGATGTACTAAATCGTACTTCGTTTGGAATTATAAAAACTACTAGCCGTCCGGCCATGTCCGGCGGTCACGTGACAAGTCGCCGGACGTGTATCTTGCGCACTACACGTCCGGCGCGCCGGACGTGTAGACACTTCGTACTTATAAAGCACACGGTTGGTTTAAAAAATTGAAGCATTTTTTTTTTCCGATCAAATGAAAAAAAATGTGTATATTCTTTTCCTTTGAGCACAAGATTACATCATCTCTTCAAATCTGTTTATTGTCAGAGTAGAGCTTAGCGTCAAATTTAATTTTCTTACGTCCGTCTCTATCATCAGCCTTCTGGTATCACTCTCAAGTTATGGTTTTGTCTTTCCGTCGTTTTTTTGTTGTTTTTTGTTTCAAACTAAAAATGTATTTGTTGCTGAATGAATAGTTTGTGTATGGTGTAAAATAGTATATGTCAACGTAATTTTACGGTTGTTTTCATACTCCTCATAATATAATATGATCCCTTTGAAGGTGCAAAGATTCCGGATAAATGATAAGACCCGTGAACGAAGTAGGTCAGTAAAAATGATTTTGAGGGCTGAGATTTTCAGAGGTCACAAGAGCGTAGCTGTTGCCTGGGCACCGTGGTGGTGGTCTCAACATTGCAAGTCCGGGCTTCTCGCTCGTAACTGTGGCAAACTCCAAGGCGACGAGTAACAGAAAAGGATTGCCCCCACCTAGAGCCCCACTGGGTGATTTCAGGCCCACCTGCGAAGAAGCGAAGACAAGTCATGCGTGAACAGTGGCAGGCCGCCACGCTTCGTTTCTTGTTCACTGGCGTGTAACAAGGACATGACGTAATCTTTGGCTTTTGATCGTTAGATAGACAGACGGACAGATACGTGGAGAGATCGACGGATAGACAGACTGAGATGTACGAACAGAAGGACGAACAGAGTCGGCCGGTTAGTCAGATAAACGACACCGATAGACTAACATAGCGTCAGACACATGAGCAGGTCAACGGACAAACAGACGAACAAACAATCGGACAGACAGACAGATAAACCAACGGACTCAGACGGACAGACAGACAGGTGGACGGACAGAAGGACAGATATATGAACAGATAAACGGACGGACGGACAAACATACCAACAAGCAGACGAACAAAGAGTCTGACATTCAGACAGACAGAAAAACATATCGGCGGATGGACTCAGACTGATGGACCGACAGACAGAAATAAAACATATTGATAGACGGACGGACTGAGACAGATGGACAGATAGATGGGCAGACAGACATAAGGACAGACAGAGATAAAGTTAGTTTAACTGTCACAACGTAGACTTGTTTCATACATGTTTCTTGCATGGCTTAGGCTAATGAAAGACAACGTGAAGCCAACGTTTGAACAGGATCATGGATTTTATGCATGGAACTTAATATTATTAATTAATTTTCTTCACTGTTCAAATGTTCTTAATGTGTTCGATGGGCTTTGTGAAGTGCAATGGCGTAGCAAGAAATAACGAACCTTGAAATAGCGCTATTCCTGTACGAAATCGCCCCGGAATGGAAAGGGGGGCAGGGAGAGGGCGTAGTGAGGAGGAGGTCAAGGGCTCCGAAGGCTCTCAAGCCAAAGTGGGGGCAGGGATACGGGGAGGGTATTATTGATCCACCCCCCCCCCACCCGAAGAATATTGTTAATTCAAAATAAAGGATTCTTTGATGCGCACACCTGAATTTAGCAGTGCGCTAATCTACGCTAATCTACGCTAATCTACGCTAATCTACGCTAATCTACGCTAATCTACGCTAATCTACGCTAATCTACGCTAATCTACGCTAATCTACGCTAATCTACGCTAATCTACACAGAGAAATTATTATTAAAAAAATAATTGTTCCTAAAGAGAAATGCAGTTTACTATAATTTTTTAACCATTATAATTAATGTTTTAAAACTTCTTCATTAATAATTTTTGTTAAAGGCGCTGACGTGCTTATCATCACACAATATCATTTCAAATAGTGAGTTGTAGCGATGAAGTTATATTAGGATCAGGGCTGATTAGCCAAAGAAGTGGTTTGTAAATTCTGAATTAATTTCAGCTATTGAAAGGGTATTTAGTTCCATTTTTTTATTTCTACTTCTTTCTTTCTTTTTTTGCTGACATCCGTCAGTCACAATGTGACGATGGTGTGGGCTTCACAAGACGAAATCCACATGGCCTGGGAATATTCTTCAAGGATTATAAGCTGGTTCCCAACAGCAAATCGCCTCTCTCCACGCCAATGGATAACCCAAGGGAACATCATTTGGATGATGCAGCTTGGCACCAGTGACGTCGCAGGAGTTGTCGGAATGTTTCATTGTGCCAACGTTATCCCCCTGCGGGACTCCATCTCCGTGTTAGAATTCAGAGTTTCCTTCTCTTCGATGAGTTGTCATCCAAGGTTGTTTTTCTTTGGCTCGAATTGAACTCCAGACCACCAACTTGAGATTTGCTCAGTTTAGACCACTCGGCCACCCAGCACCAATTTCTTTATTTCTGTCATCGTATTGCATGTTCAATCCTTTTAGCCCATGGGCCTAAAGGGGCCCCAGGCCGGGCGTACTACAAAGACTATCTATAGACAGTGAATAGACAGGCATGCGTCCCTATGTTGACTGTAGTGTGTGCAATCGAACGGCTTAAGCAAACTTTCATCTTTTACTAAACGTACGTAAGAAGAAAGCAACAATTCTCTCATTGCTGGTAGAATGAGTTCTTCACTGATTATATGGGCTTATTTAGAATTAAAAATCAATCATGATATCTTGTGCCCTAACTACACGTGCTTTGTGAGAAGCATTGTCCACAAAAAAAAAAGTCGACAGTGTGGGTCTCTTTTAAAGTTTGACACAAAGGAATTGGATATAGAGTACATTATAAGTTTTCAGTATGTGCCTCGGGAAATTTCTCGGCCCACCACCTTTTAGCTCTAAACCTAAATACTCCACCGCCCTTTTGTCTCATAATAAGTCTCATCATGATAAGTCTCATCTGCTTGTATGTTTGTTCTTCTATACATTCTTACCAAAGATATTCCAAATTGTACTGTCTACATTTTTTTGAGCTCTATTCAAAATATTCACTTTCAAGGTTATTTAATATACAGCTTATGGTCTCAGACAGTCTAAATCCTGCACTGGTCGTAGGGGTCTGCATTGCCCACGTGACGGATCTGTCTTAGCTCTCCCTATTCTAACATTTCGCATGCCCTGGGTGCGTTTGAAGTGCATTATAAGTTAAAGCTAATATAAATTTATGGTACGGAATCACGCAGGACGCTCAAACAGCTGAGATAGTTTACAATGTTTTAGAAATGTTTCAGAGAATTTCCGAGAATCTTTGAAAAAATACCTTGGACAAATATACAATACATGTAGTGCCAGTCGCCCTTATTAGTTTCTTTAGTAAGCAAACTTTTTACACTTAGGAGGCGTCCATTAATTACGTCAACAAAATAGGGGGGGGGGGAATGTTTGACAGCTGTTGACAAGGGGGAGGGAGGGGGGGGGGGTTTAGGTTAGTTGACATCAACAATCATGTTTTCTCTCTTAAAATTTTAAACTTAAAAATTGGCTGGTTATTAAATTATTTTAAAAAAAGGAGGGGGGGGGGGTTTAGATTAGTTGACATCAACAATCATGTTTTCTCTCTTAAAATTTTAAACTTAAAAATTGGCTGGTTATTACATTATTTTAAAAAAATTTAGAAATGTAAATGAGTGTAAATTGTAAAAAGACATGTAATTTTTAGGCTTTTAACAATACAAGATTTATTTCATGTGCGTCTATGCACTGAAGATGGCTGGTTAGAATGTTAGCACACTTTGTCAGTGCAAGAGAAGTCAAAAGTTTGTGTCTCTTCACCTGTAGACTCTGTTGCAGGTATGGAACAAGGACAATGTTCAAGTGTCATTAGCTGTCAAGATAAATGATATTGATGGAGTAGGAATACGCTATTTTGAGAATTAGGTGAATGTACAGTGAGCAACAATAATAATATCGCTGCTTGAACGGATTTGCAAAATCTGTAACATCTTTTTTGCATCACATGAAGTCATGTTGAAAAGACATGTTCAACAGCACCGAAAATGCCCTCTATGGCATAATAAATTAGCACCTGCTCCTCAGCAAAAAAGGATTCGACCAATGCGAGTAGCTGCAAGGAGAAAGAGAGAGCTTATGGCAATTATTGCTCACACGGACAATGCTTCTATTTTAAGTGCTGAATAGTTAGATGAGGATTATGATGTCTTGTGTATTATATCAGTGCCACAAGAAAATGATAAATCAGCTACTATATACTATGCCCATCAGGGGCGTCAGTTCAGGTTTTTTCAGGGGGAAGGGGGGCAAAAACAAAATTTGGTCGGTTTGTCAAGTTGTTTATTACTAGAGGCGCCACAGTACACAGCAATTTAAATAAAACATTCAAATTAGAGGGGTGGGGGAGGTTAATGTCCTCCTGCCCTACCCAAATGATGTCCCTGATACCAATGGTTACGATAGAGTGAACCTGGCTACTTCATGGGAAGAGGATAGAAGCTAGAAACTATTTATAATTGTCAGCTGTACAGATCATATTTATACCCCAAACAATGATATTTAGTCTTTAACAACATTTCAATTGATTCTGCATTATAAAATTTAAGTGTACAAACTTTTCAACTTGTTGATTAACAAGCTAAAGATATTAAAAAATGGTTGTTTTTACCTTAGATTTATTTAGTCAATGACACAGTTCATTGGTTGTTTTTACCTTAGATTTATTAAGTCAATGACACAGTTCATTGGTTGTTTTTACCTTAGATTTATTAAGTCAATGACACAGTTCATTGGTTGTTTTTACCTTAGATTTATTAAGTCAATGACACAGTTCATTGGTTGTTTTTACCTTAGATTTATTAAGTCAATGACACAGTTCATTGGTTGTTTTTACCTTAGATTTATTAAGTCAATGACACAGTTCATTGGTTGTTTTTACCTTAGATTTATTAAGTCAATGACACAGTTCATTGGTAGTCAGAATTTAGTTAAAAAAAAAAAAAATTGAAATAACGTTATCCACTTGTATACATTAAAAAAAAGAGTTAACTTTGCGAACATCACACAAAAAAGTGATCGAATATTTTAACTTTTATTTTTGAATGGGGAAATGGATTCGTATTTCATAGACTTATATTGTGTAAAATCATTGTATTATTTTTTTTCTCTCCCCAAAATAATTATAGCTAATGTTAAATTAATTAATCAACATGACAGCAATTACATCTCAACACAATCAAAGCTTTACGCCTGATGGCTATAGCAAAGTTTAGAAACTGACAAAATATAATTATAAAAAATCTATGTTTAGCGGGGCCAGCAATAAATTATAATAAATAAATATAAATCAGAGGGATACTAACCCAAAATCCGTGAAATGATTAGTTGTGTCGTACGGAAAGTTCATTTAAAAAACCTATCATTCATTACACATTGCGCACCATAACTGGGACTGAATTTAGCTCTAAACAGAACCATAACTCTTTGAGATAGTGAGGTTAAATATGTCCTCGATTATTGCCCTTGAAGGATCTCACCCCGATGACAAAAAGACTGTGACCTCTACAGGGATGAGGTTAGAGAAATACAATGAAAACACTGATGGCGGTGGGTTAGGTGTGGACAGTCAAGAGGAAGTGGGGAGGAAGGAAGAGGAAAGAACTGGGCAGAGAGACAGTGGTCAAGGTGGGAACACGATCCCCGGGACGTAACTAAGTGGAGGCCTTGGCAAGGGAAGGTTCTTCCCCCCACCGAAAGGACCCATTCCAAATACGACTATGCCTGTTTCTATTTCAATAAATACATGTATTACATTTCCCGTGCTGACTGGCCGATGTTACTGATTGGTCAAAGTTATATGTGTGCGTGAGAGCGTGTGAATGTGTGTGTGTCTATCCTTTTTAAGTTGCGTCATAGAATTCAATAATTATAACATTAAACATGTATTAATTAAGTGAATCAAATAGTTTAACTAAAGGACGGCTAGGATTGTATTGCAATGATGACGCTCAGTGGCGTAAGAAGGAGGGGCGGAGTGGCAATTTTTTAAATTTAGGAGCGGCATTTTCGGCCAACAGCAATTATTGTTGTTTTTTTTATTCATAAAAGGGGTCGTCAATAAGATTTAGCTATCCCGGGGCGGCACTAAAGGGGTCGTCAATAAGATTTAGCTATCCCGGGGCGGCACTATCCCTAGCTACGCCGCTGGTGATGATATAAATATTTATCAAAATAAAATGCGTACTTTGGTGTCAGGAAAATGAAAACAGATACCGACCAGCGACTAAACTAACGAATGCAGCGATGCACCACTCCATGTTTTGGATTGTTAAAATGTTTATTGGTTAGGAGAGTGTTTCTCAACCTGTGTTTGATAACCGACTCGGGAGTCACCCGGCAAAATGTCACATGGTTCATAACTTTGTGTGTGTGTGTGTGTCTGTGTGTGCGTGAGGTGGTGTTGTGTCAAGTGTACATTTCTGCTTATTTGATTTTTCGGTTTAAAAGTTAAATAATTACCGTGATTGGAGCAGTTGCACTAGTTGCACTCTAGTTACACTACAGATATATATAAAAAGATGTCAAAAGCCAATTTAATTTATTGTGTTTGGCTCTTAATTTCTTTTTTTTTTTTTTAAATTTTTTTTTTTTTAATTTTTTTCTTTTCTTTTTTTTTTTTACTTTAATGTTTTNTATGGCTCCCCGTGTCCCAAGATCTGGCTTCCCCGTGTCAAAAGATCTGGCTGCCCCGTGTCAAAAGATCTGACTGCCCCGTGTCAAAAGATCTGGCTACCCCGTGTCCCAAGATCTGGCTGCCCCGTATCAAAAGACCTGGCTGCCCCGTGTCCCAAGATCTGGCGGCCCCGTGTCCCAAGATCTGGCTGCCCCGTGTCCCAAGATATGGGTGCCCCGTGTCCAAAGATCTGGCTGCCCCGTGTCAAAAGATCTGGCTGCCCCGTGTCACAAGATCTGGCTGCCCCGTGTCAAAAGATCTGGCTGCACCGTGTCCCAAGATCTGGCGGCCGCGTGTCCCAAGATCTGGCTGCCCCGTGTCCCAAGATCTGGCTGCCCCGTGTCCCAAGATCTGGCTGCCCCGTGTCCCAAGATCTGGCTGTTCTTAAGATGAGTGAAAAACCGATTTATTATTATTTTTTAAAAAAAATGCTAGTGTTTCATGAGACAAAAAGTGTTCTGTCTTCAGTTCCTTAAAAGCATGTAAGGAATGGGATCATCATCAGCGGTACAACAGTCTAGGAAGAGCTCTATCTTGATTCCACTCATAATCACCTCCGGCCGATCCATAAACGATTGGCTCCAAGCACGGACACCAGTAGGTGCAAATTTCGACTATAAATCACTTCACTAACCATCAAAATTTTTCAGCAAACTTTTGTATCATGAGAAGCTAAAAATAATGCCCTTCCAGCCACCCTAGCTGAGCTGCTGTTTAACACTTTCTAGTTTTTTCAAGGGGAAGATGAATAAAACATAATTTGCTCAAAGGGTGCATGTTTTAGTGTGGAGATTAATTGTTTATCTGTGGCAATGTGTTTCGTATTTGGGGCGTATTTGGGTTTAAATATATCTTTAGTCTAGTGGTATTTTTTTTTACATGTATTAAGTTTGATAAAAACCATTCCCATACCAAAAAATCAGTAGCTATAATCCCATGAATGGTAAATCACGTACAATTACATCAATGCGATCAAAATGCTTATAAAGGATTAATACGATAAAAATTATTTTTATGTGATGTTTAATTTTTGTTTCATGCTACACTTCGACGCGGAATTTTTTTAATTGAATTAAAATTTGTGATATTTGATCACACATGTAGTCCACCTTGAACTAGACACAATCGATTGAGTGATATCTTCTTACCGGACCTTGTCAAGTTTTTTAATGCTCTAATCCCGGCTGTAAGTACATTTAAATCATGACAAACTGTAGCCTTTAATTAAATGTAGTCCTTACTTAAACATAGTCATTACTTAAATGTAGCAAATACATACATGAATCACTTACTTAAATGTAGCCCTCACTTAAATGTAGCCATTACGAAAATGTAGCCAATATTTAAATGTAGTCCTTACTTAAATGTGGCATTTACTTAAATGTAGCATTTACTTAAATGTAGCATTTACTTAAATGTAGCATTTACTTAAATGTAGCATTTACTTAAATGTAGCATTTACTTAAATGTAGCATTTACTTAAATGTAGCATTTACTTAAATGTAGCATTTACTTAAATGTAGCATTTACTTAAATGTAGCATTTACTTAAATGTAGCCCTTACTTACATATATCCCTTACTTAAATGTAGCACTAACTTAAAGGTAGCCATTACTTAAATGTAGCACTTACATAAATTTATCCCTTATATTAATGTAGCCCTTACTTATTATTATTTGGAACAAAAAAAAATGAATTAATAGCATGTTTGGGAGGGGTATTAACGTGCTTGAGAACCAAAAAATGAAGGATATGTAGTTATTTATTTTATTATTTTTATAATGAGTTCACTCTTAGAATGTGGATTATGAATATTTTAAAGATACGTACACGCCATTAAAACATCAGCTGTGTTTTATAATAAATGTACAAAGGAAATATGTCATTATGTGTCCATCCATGACATAGCAGTCTTAGATATCCATAAAAATTTCAGGTGTGTTTATCCATAATCTTAGACGAAAATAATTATTTAGAAAAGAGTTTTTTTAACATAAAACTAGAAGGAAAACAAATATGGAACTTCTCCTATTTTAGAGGCAGTATCAACTTTGACTCAATTTAATAACACCAAAATATGAATTTGGTCTGGTACGACCAGTGATAAATGGCTCCTGAATCAATTTAAGTTCCCTGGATTTATTCAGCTCCAACCGTTGCATTCTCAATGAAGAACTTTAACTCGATTCGAGTATTTGTCTAATGTGTCGTTCGCTTTCGCTCACTTTTCTACCTGCAGCTATACTTATTTCAAGAAGAGCGACGTATTATTGTTGAGATCAAAATGACTTAAAGTTGGAAAGGGAGGAGAGAGTATATAATATGTATTACTTGATAATTAAATTTCAAAAATGTCTTGTTGTTTTCTTTTGTTCAAGACAAAAAGCTTACAATTAAACGAGATTTGTTTTTAAACTTCCCTAGCGGTTATTGGTCCTGGCGATCTTTCGTTCCACCCCTTATCTGTTTACTAGTAGTTCTCAGAATTTGAAAAAAAAAAAAGAGAAAAAAAAAATCATGTATGCTTATTTACTGAGGACTCGACCATATTGTTTTAACAGAGTTGACTTAAAGATCTGATTTTGTACTTCTTAGGAACTATACGTCAATGAACCCTTGGGCAGTTGGTTTTAAAAATGCAATAAGAAGTATAAAAAATAATGCAAACATTTATTTATTCGTTTGGTATTTATGACATAGTCTGTAGAATTTCATACAAAAGGTGTAAAACAACGAATAAAATGTCCCAGTTCAATAGTTGTATGGTTGATGGTTTTAAGCCTAGGAGAAGTGAGCAGTTCTTTTGAGAATCATATTCATTGGGGGATCCCTATAGTGTTACTTGTGATTATGAGTAACATTACAGGGTGAGGAGTGAATGCGGAGCCCTTGCCAAGAGCGCAGATTGTAGACTACTGGTTTATTCAATGTACTATTTGAACTATAATTTTATCTAGATTATGAAAGTTGTATTCTTTGAGATATTCTTTTTTTTTAAAAAAATCCAATTAATATTTAATTTTATATTTAACATAATTAAAAAGTAAATTTAAAAAAAACCAAGCCTGAATATTCAATAATGATACATATTTAAAACATCGGCCAATAGAGTTATAAATTATTCGAGTTAAGAAACAAGTAACAATATCAAGTAACTTAATATTTAACGTTATGTAAATTGTATTTAAATAGATTGGAAATAGAGTAGAAAATATCCAATGATCAAAACTAAATTATCTTAACATATTTCTTCAGTGTCGTATATTACTTTAAAAAAAATTAAAAATCAAATATTTATGAATATTTTTATGCATGAACTATTTAAAAAAATATCTTACCGGCGTAGATGATATAATGAACTGTTATCTCTTGTTCACACTTGGGCTTAGTAGTCTTTTGTAAGAATTTCTTTTATTCAGATTTCTCCCTACTTTGCAAGCGACAAATAAAGAAAAGTTATATTTCTTTAAACAAATTTGTTTTTGAAATTTATCTTCTCGTAAAATAGAGTCGATTTTGTTACAGCATAACATATTTTATGATAATAACGTAACATTATTTGCGTGTGGTTTTACTAACAGGAATCATGGAAAATTTGTTCACGATAATATGTAAAGAACGCATTCCCAACCTATAAACCATAAAAGCTGCACTGATAGTTCAAACTATCAAAAAACAAAAAAAAAAAAACAAAAAAAAAACAAGTATAATAAATAGATAATCCTTCACACAATGTTGCCAAATTATTATAAAAAGAATTGAGTTCATTTCCTATATAGTAATTTTTTCCATTTATCTTACCATTGAAACTATTACTTCGTTGTTTTCTACTCGCGTTCAAAGAAAGTTTTGGTACCGAGTTGGCTGTTAATCGATATATACATATATATGTATGAAAAATATGTATATATATAATATATAAATGTATGTCTTAAATAAGGCATTAAGTAATTCCTCATGCAAAGTATGACCTATCAAAATCAGCAACCATAACAAAACAATATTAGACTTTGCATAATACTTTAAATAGTGCTTACGATTTTTGAATAACTTTATAAGCCAATTTCGTGTAAAAAAAAAAAAAAAAAAATTAAAGTTAAAAATCTTGGCCACGCTAAACATTTCAGAATAGACGAAAAAAAACAATATTTGACTTTGCATAATACTTTAAAAAGTGCTTACGATTTTTGAAAAACTTTAAAAGCCAATTTCGTGTAAAAAAAAAAAAAAAAATTAAAGTTAAAAATCTTGGCCACGCTAAACATTTCAGAATAGACGAATCGATACTCGATAACAATCTTATGACCATGACCTTCACCCTGAGGGGCTTGTATGAGTTCAAGATTACTGACGTCGAGCGATTATTGGTTTCAAGTAAAAATCCTGCAAGGAGGGGGGGAGAAGGGGGAGGGGGACGCGGTCGTGAGGGGAGGGGAAGGCGGTAGTGGGGGGGAAGGTGGTAGACTCGGCTGGTTATCAGATAGAAATATCTTTGGTACATATACTTACGGGAAATCCCAAATATATAATTATTGTTGTGTATAATGTCAGGTTAAAATTATTTGTAAAATTGTTATAAAATTCCATACATTTTTTAAAACCACAATTTTTAAGGGAGATTGCCGTAAATTTATTTATTTTTTGTGTGCTGCTGTTGTTGTAATATGAGGTTGCTGATTCTGAAACATCTCTAAAGGACATAAATGTATTTTATTTTAATGTCATGATTATGTTTCTTTTGATAAAATTTTTATATACAGCGCGGTGAGCCAAGCCCAAGGCTGGGGTACCGCGCTATATAAGACCTCTTATTATTATTATATCCACAGAATATAGTACGTTTACAACTAGTTCAATCGATTTAGCCGTCTAGCCTAGGTGGACATGTGAAAACTTGGAACTCATGTCAGTATATAAATACAATTATGTAAGCATTGAACTCAGTCCGTTATTGTGGGCTACAGACACTTTTTGATAAACGCTTTCAGTCACTTGGTGTAGAAAAAATACATCTTAAATGTCTTTTACATTAAGTCCCCTAAAAAATGAAAATTAAGAATTACGGAACAACATTTTTCACCAGTAAAACTTAAATACATAAAGGCAGACATTCAAATTATTAACTTTGAGAACATCATATTGGAAAGTTATAGATTATTTTTAATTTAATAACTGAATGGAGAACTAGATTCGTATTTTTAAAGACTCTATTAAACATACTGTGTAAAACTTTGTAGTATTTTTTGTTGTTCATATTTAAATAAATTTAGTAAATATTAAGTCAATTAATGAACATAAAAAGCAACTACAATGCAACAACAAGAAAAGCTTTCAGACTGAAGATTATACCAAAGTTTAGAAACTAACAAAATATAAATTTAAAAATTTTGTTTCGTAGGGCCAGCAATTATAATATATATATACAAATCAGAGTATTTAAAAAAACAAAACAAACATCTTATAAAGTTAACCTTTTAAAGATTCTTTAACAATTGTGGTTTTTAGTGAGTGAAAATATTAACCCAAAACCTTGAAATTATTAATTTTTTTGTATTGAAAACTGCATGAAAAAACCCTATCATTCATTTGCAGCTGAGGGGGCTATCGAACTACAATGTTCGTCAATCTACCGAAGCAAGCACAGAGAGAGAGAGAGAGAGAGAGAGAGAGAGAGAGAGCAGCCTACAGGAGTTTTATAAAAATCTGGACCGTGAGAAGTACACAATTCTTGACGAAGTTGCACTAAACACTTTTAGTGTGTTTCGAAACACTTATCTACGTGAACAGACATTTTCAATAATGAACATTAATAAATGCCAGTCGCGTTCATGTTTGAGTGATGATCATTTGGAAGACATCTTGAGAACAGCCACTTCCAATATCTCCTGAAAACGACACACTTGTTGCCCAAAAACGATGTAATGTTTCACATTATATTTATTTCGCAAGTAACGAAATATTCTTCTTCGTATTATTTTCTTAATAGCTCCCTCTCCCCCACCCCCCTGTCTATTGTCTTTCGGCCCGCAGAACCCCCAGTCCTTGGCAAGGGAAACTTCTTTCCCCTAAATAAACCCCCTACCCATACGAAATATCATATCTTTGATTAGGACTATGGCTCTTTCTATTTAAAATAAATATTTAATTTCATAAGCTGACTGGCTGATGTTAGGGGTACGCCAAGTTTTGTGTGTGTGTGGGGGTATCGCTTTTCATTTGTATCATAAAATTCAATCTAGCAAAGTTATTTATCGTTTATTTAATATGTAAAGGAATTAGTTAAACTTAAGGATGGCTAGGATGGTATCGCCAGGACGAAGCTCGGTGAATCAGGGACTGGAACCATCTTTCAAAAGGAACAGTTGAGGCGACAACACTAGACACATTTGTGTCTATTGCCTCAAGCCTTCAAACCGCTAGTGCATAATTTCCTCATCACCACCAGTAACAGAAACATTGCAAATCCCATCTACATGCATAGGAGCCAAAATGATCAATAAATTGATCGTGGGCCCTTAAGATATAGAAGAAGAAGAAGAATTAGGAAGGAGGTGCTGGGGGGGGGGGGAGAAATCGCACCTGGGTGGCACATTTTCTTTAAATTGGAGAGCGTACTTTTTGCAACCAGCAGAATTTTCCCCCGTAAAAGTGGAAGGCATTAAGCTTGGTATACCACAGACGCCATCTTCTGTAGTTACGCAACTGGTGATGATTTAAATATTTATATCAGTACAATTCGTAAGTTAGTGTCAGAAAAATTAAAAAAAACCACATCTACCAAGCAGCGACCAACCATACTAACGCACATAGGGAAGCTCCGCTACATATTTGATTTTTATTTGTGCATTTATGAGTTAGGGCAGTGTTTCTCAACCTGTGGTTAAACTGCAGATTGTTTGTCAAATCCCTATGCTTAGTATTGGCTCTTAACTTGGGGACTTATATTTTTTTAATATAAATAATTCTACCTAACGATAAGTCTTGTCAAACTATTTCTATTCCTAGATTTTGACTGACGTAGTTAAACTCTAAATCAGTGGTTCTCAAACTTCCTAATGCCGCGAGCCTTTAATACTGTTCCTCATGTTGCGGTGACCCCAAACCATAAAAATTATTTTCACTGCTGCTTCTTTACTATGCGTTTTCCAGTGGTCTTAGGCGACCCCTGTGTAAGGGTTGTTCGATCCCCAAAGGGTTCGCGACCCACGGGCTGAGAACCGCTGCTCTAAATGCGTGGACAACTAAATCATAAAAAAATTGAGGCCTTATACAACATTTTATCTTATGAAATAAAATATCTTATAATTAAATAAAAAAAATAATTTCATCTACCGGTAGGTGCTTAATTTTAATTAATTAATTCGGCTACATTTTTAATTTAAAAAAGATTATAACACTTATTTCATTGTTATCATTTTCATAGCACACTTTTATTAGATATAACTTCAAACATTCAGGTGAGTTTTTACATGATTTAAACTTAATATGAATCGAACATTTATTGAATCGATAAAAGAAGAACAGATACCCCAAAAATTGCAATAAAATGAAAACACAAAGAAAAAACGCATTCATTATAAGATATCCAAATAATTATGGCACATTTCTTTTCATGACTCAATGTGTCGCCATTACTCCCCACCCTTGGTTAACATTACCACGTGTCCGGGAGGGCAGATCGCGGTTCGGTCACTGATTATAAAATAGGTCACGTTCTGGTTCCAAATAGTATAAAATGAGTGGTTCTTTGACTGTTCTAAAAAGAGATTTCACCTGCTGCTTTCGATCTTATATAAAACATGCCAATCTGACCCCGTGATGTGAAACAGTTTAAGATGCATTTAAAAACCGATATCTTTTTTTAAAAACCCAAATCACTAAAACCGATAATGTTTGCCATAACAACAAAACAAACATACTATGGCGTTGCAAGATTTACTGCCCCCCCCCCCCACACACACTACGCCCGCCCACCCCCACACTTTTTAAACACTTTCCACTCCGCAGTCAGCCGAAGATGCTGCCACTAAAAAAAAAGTGTGTGTGGCCGGGGGGGGGGAGTGCCGAAACGAGCCGCAACGCCGCCTCCGCCCCTTCCTACGCCACAGTCATCATCCCCCAATGAAGCAGTGAAATAAATGACATAAAGGTCTTCATTTTGTTACCAACACATTGAATACGGTGCCCTCTATGTTCCAGTTCGTCCAGTAAAGAGGCTCATAATTTGAACCTGCATCGTGTTCGGAGGAAACTATTTTTAAACGTAAACACTTGAACTGAAACAAAGATTTTTATAATACCAAACAACAAAAAAATGAATGATATCAAGGCGTCCAGTATGACATTATAAATTTAGATACCTTATAAATAACACTTGTGTACTATAAAACTCAACAAAAGTACAAAACATTTTTAAATACAATATTTTACAAAAAATGAAACTGGTTTTAATAGATTTTAAAAAATGGAACAGGTGGAAATATATTTATAAAACAATAAAAACCAGACACACTTTCTGATAGTATCTGTGCTATTGTCACATTCAATTTGTTATTTAAATGTCTTTTTATAACTGATTTATGGTGTAAAATTTATCCTTGAAGTATCATTAAGCATCTTATTCACCATAAAGTTTCATAGCAAACGAGTAATCATAACATGTTCTTTTAAAATGTACCATTTAAATTTTACAGAGAAAATGTGCACATATCTATATAAAAAATGGCTTAATAGCTAATTTGAAGTAGATATAACTTTTAAAAAGTTATTTACTTGCAGTAATACGTAGAAATAAATACAAAAAAAAAAAACATGTTAAATTTAACCTCGCTGAAAGAAGCCAACCAGGAGACACACAACTAAAGTTATACAACTCATGTACACAGATGTCCCAGTACAGGCCGCAGTTAACAGTTGGTCGTATTCGGTTTGCGAGCATGCTCCATTTACCACCAAACATTGGAGAGAAGTGACTCCGTCGACTGTCGTCTTCATTACAGCACAGTAACTACTTGGAGAGCTATTAGCAGTTAGGCTTGAGAGTAAGCAAGTACCGATGGTGCCTCGACACAGTGCACTGAACCCGGCGATCACTGACTCGATGTCTGCAGTAGATGGGGTCACCAAAGCAAGAATCAAACATAAAACCCCCAGTCTTGCTATGGTAGAGTTGGACATTTTCCTCACTAGAAAATATAAAAATAAACTATATTAAAACAAAAAATGAAATAGTATAACCACAATGAGGATTAAAATGAATTAAACAAATTATATTGAATCATATAAACAATCACTTTCATTTTGCCACTAAAAACATATCGGACAAGGTACGCTTGACGTTTTGCCACCGAGTTTCTGAGTGATCTCCCTTTTGTTAAATTGTAGCTTGAGGAATATTGCATATTTAATTAATACCAATCGGATCTCCGTTAGCAGATTTTTTTTTAAAAATGTCCTCTGTTTTAAACATTGCTCAATGAAACAAAAAAGCATATTTATAATTACGTATTTAATTACTTTTTTAAATATCAAAAGTAAATTAAAGAGGAGTCCCTAAAACGTGATTTTTTTTTTTTAAATCCCCTAATTAAGTAACCACAGTGTACTATCGAATGGAGCATAGGTTTTTGAGGATATTTTCTTATATAGGTCTATTGCCAGAATTTGTCAAGACATCTATTACGTGTCCGTCTCAAAAGTTTATTGTAATATCTGGCGCACAGTTTATCTCAGCATAAAAGCTTCTAATATCTTTTCTGATGAAGTTCATTTTAATCGACTTTTGATGCCTTACAGTTTCTATAAACTTCATTCGCATGAATCTTGTTATAAAATATCAATCAGAAAGTAGTTATAACAATGAAATATTGCTGAATATACATATGAATATACATCTAAAAATTACATTATTCTTTTCTATGTGATAATGATTGTGTTTGATTACTTTATAGCACTTATCTCCACTCTATTATAGCAGCTCACAACGCACTGATGTAATGAATACAAAATTTTTTTTAAAGTCTCTAAATCTTTCTTAAATCACTTGTTATCATTTTAAATTTTCCTCAAAGATTTAGGAAAACTGTTCCATAATTTAGGTGCAATAGCTTCAAAAGAGAGTCCTCCGTACGATGTCTTTCTGTGTCCATCCAAACTGGGAACTCTCAGTAAGGACTGTGTTGAAGAGCGCCCTCCGTATGACTTCTTTCTGTGTCCATCCACACTGGGAACTCTCCCTAAGGACTGTGTTGAAGAGTGCAGGTTCTTTATGGATACGTGTTTGGAAATCAATTCTTTTAGATAACCAGTTACAGAGCCTTCTATTATACAGCTGTAGGCGAGGGACGTAATTTTGTGGTCAATGTGCTCCCTCACAGGAAGCCAGTGGAGATATTTATTAAGAACTGGGGTGATGTGGTCAGATTTCTATAGACGGATTACAATGCATAATGCAATATTTTGAACCTTCTGGATTCTCTGAATTTGCTTTTGAGGTAAACCCCACAGACTGTACTGCTGCTGTTAAAACTACATATATTGGCATCGGGTGCAAATTTCTTAGAAACAAAAATTTATTTTTTGTAGTCTCGTTTTCTAAATCCATTTCCCAATCTTTTTTAGAACCGTTGTTCTCGTTATCTATTACTTCTAATTTCATGGTCTTCTGTAAGACCTTCCTTGAAAGTGTCAAAGAGTAAAAAAAAAAAAAAAAAAAAAAAAAAAAAAAAAAACCTGTAAGTTCTTGACGAATTTTGGTTGTCCTTGCTACAGGGTTTGAACTCAAAATTCGAAAGATTCAAAGGGAGACTCCCTCTAGTTCAGAGAAATAACTCGGATTCAGTTTATATTACATACATGCAGCTAACTTGTCGTTTTCTGTTAATCTTTTGTAAAACTGTGTTGGATTATTCTGCTATATTATAGGAACCAAGTTGACTTACAGATCTGATTTTCTATTTTATATGATCTATGTTTCCATTAACCCTTCCAGCAGTGGTGAGAAAAATGCAATATGAAGTATACAATATTGCGAAATTTGAATTGTTCGGTCGGCATTTGTGACCAAGTCTGTAGAATTTCATACAAGTCTAGTTAAGTAAAATTATGGCATATGTTTATTAATGCAAATTAAATTCTTTTCTAAACACATTCTAGCGTATTTTTAAAAAAAAATAGTCTGCGTAACTCCAGTGGTGCAATTTTAAAAAAAAATTTGCTGCGCTTCTTGGGTTGTGCCTGACATGGGGTTTAAGCCGTAACCACTGCCTCGAAAGTACAGTACCGAAGGATGCGGGGGAGTAAGACGGCGTAAGAGGCGCCCCGCGTCAGGAAGCACTTTTTTATTATTTTGTGTGCCGCTAATTTTCGGCCAACTGCAGATTGGTTGCGTCTAAAAACATAAATGGAAGGTGTGGGGGGGGGGGGGGTGTCGGCGTGACTCTTAACTCATTCCGGTTATCCCTAACCCTTATAGCTAGGCCACTGCGATTTCAAAGTAGAAATGTTAATGAAGTCTACTGTAACGGACTATGTTTTCACAAGAAAACAGAGAGGTAGCATGAGTGAACAGTGAATGGTGTTGACCATGTTTTGCCACGAGTAGAGTGTATTGTATTTTTGAGAAGCAAATGTGAGCTCCACGTTTTTGGAGAGTAAATTATGTTTTTGTCAGAGCGGTTGTTTTCCACGCTTTGCTGGTAATAAAAGGGGCAGTTGAGTTGATTGAAGAGTCAGAGCAGAAGAATAGAATTAGAGTTGAGTTAGAGTTGAGATGTAGTACAGTTGAGCTGAGTTATAGTAGAGTGAGGACGTGTCTTTCTGAGTGATGGAATTATATATATATATGTGAAATGATTACATTCATGCAAGGATTATTATTAATATTATCAGTGTAAAGTGTGATTCAATAAAGTACTGTAAGTTTAACAAGGATTCAGTATTCTTATTTGCGTGCCTGGATAATAAGTGGAAGAATGAAGAAGTCTTAGCCGGCATCCTGAATTATTAACATAAAACAAGTGACCATGCTACTGACATAACCCACTAAGTTACAATGATGTCAGAGTATGCGTTACATCTACAAATTCTGAACGCTGGCCTTTTAGGGTGTTTGACATGTGCCCTCACGTAGGTAACGCAGGGCGCCGTGGGCTAGCGGCGCCTGGGGATAAAACAAACGAGCCAATAGTTCCTACCTCAAAGGGGAAGATTATGGACGACCCCCAAAGTTGGTGTGGAAATGGAAGAAAGTACCGTAAAAAAAACCTAAACGGTCTAAATTAATGTACATGTTAAAATGTGTACGGTTAGCTACATGTATAACATCATAACAGGTGCTCCATAGCCTACATCGTAATCGGAAAAAGAGCGGAGCCATAAAGGGACAGGGAAGGGGGTGCCGAACGAGTGCTTCGCACAGGGCGAAAGTTTACCTAATGCCAGCGTTGAAATTCTTTAAGAATCCGGCAGTTTCACATTTCATAGTGATCATCAAAATTATATATTTCTAATTAACACTGATCACAATTATTACAAATGAGATTTTTTTTTTTTTTTTTTTTGAAATCTCCGAAAACTTAAATTTAAAATTAAAAAAATTTTAATTTTTTTAAAAAAAATTTCAAAAAACTTTTATTTTTAAATAAAACAAATCTAAAAATAAAACAAAGCTTTCACTTTTGGTTTATATTATTTGGGTGGTGGGTTCGGGAATGGAACGCTTTACTTCATAACCATATCACTTCAGAATATCGTGTAATATCTTTAAAAGCATTACTCCTTCAAGACGTGCATGTTTTCGGCATGTACAGATCTAAACGTTGGGAAGTCGTTAAAAAAAAAAGAACGCCGTATTGTGCAGCTAGTATGATGTAGACTGTAAAACCTGCTGCTGCTGTTTCTGCTTCTAGTGCTGCTGATGGTTTTGATACTAGTACTGCTACTAGTACTGCTGCTGTTTCTGCTTCTAGTGCTGCTGATGGTTTTGATACTAGTACTGCTACTAGTACTGCTGCTGTTTCTGCTTCTAGTGCTGCTGATGGTTTTGATACTAGTACTGCTACTAGTACTGCTGCTGTTTCTGCTTCTAGTGCTGCTGCTGGTTCTGATACTAGTACTGCTACTAGTGCTGCTGCTGTTTCTGCTTCTAGTGCTGCTGATGGTTCTGATACTAGTACTGCTACTAGTACTGCTGCTGTTTCTGCTTCTAGTGCTGCTGCTGGTTCTGATACTAGTACTGCTACTAGTGCTGCTGCTGGTTCTGCTACTAGTACTGCTGCTGGTTCTGATACTAGTACTGCTGCTGGTTCTGATACTAGTACTGCTGTTGGTTCTGATACTAGTACTGCTGCTGGTTCTGATACTAGTACTGCTGCTGGTTCTGATACTAGTACTGCTGCTGGTTCTGATACTAGTACTGCTGCTGGTTCTGATACTAGTACTGCTGCTGGTTCTGATACTAGTACTGCTGTTGGTTCTGTTACTAGTACTGCTGCTGGTTCTGATACTAGTACTGCTGTTGGTTCTGTTACTAGTACTGCTGCTGGTTCTGATACTAGTACTGCTGTTGGTTCTGCTACTAGTACCGCTGCTTGTTGTGCTACCAGTTCTGCTGGTGGTTCCGCTGCTATTACTGCTGCCCGACTGCAGCGCCCAGTTTTGTCAACGTTTGGTAAAGCAACATTTGTTTATCTAAATTCAACTGGGAAGATATTTAAGAAATCTCCAAAGTATACTGGTAAGGGAGGTTTCTGGTCTAGTCTCCCGCGCTAACGGTTATGAATGTGGGCGAAGATGACCCATGGTGCTGTATTCAAGCGATACAATCTCGACAATGTTTCAATTTAAAAAGGTAAATGTTTTATTAAGTTAAGCCACCATGAGAAATACTTTATTGCATAAGTTGTTTTTGGTTGCTGTTTTTTTTACTAACAATAAATATGTTTTTACTTACCTTTTATTGTTAACTGAATTAGACTCTTTAAGTTTTAGTTTTGTGATCACGCAATGTAGTGAATGGCGCTAGAGCCTCTGGCCAGCCTGCTATATACCCGACAAAGTTAAGTACCAGCTATGGATCAATGGCTCCAATCCGGCTACGCTACAACAAAGAATTTCCAAGAAACCATTTTTATACAGACACCGTTTTCATGTTGCTTAGTGACGGTATTCAAGATCAATAGAATTATATTGCACGCTATCTCGAATCCATAAATAAATCGAAGACGGTTCTTAAGAAAATGAAAGTGACCCCAATACATGGTCTTCATTTAAATATGTAACAATTTAACGACAACTGCTGACGTAATATTGCGCCCCTGTTCCTGTGTTTCCCCTGTGTTTCCACTCAGCTGTTAAGTAAACAGTCATATATTTTGCTTGTTAAGAGATAGCTAAAGCTTAGGTGATTTTTATCTAAATCGTTGCTATTTTTCTGACACTACCTTGTTCTGGCGTGTCCAAAGAAACACAATTGTAACATAAGGAAATTAACGAATTCTCATTTTACGAAGATAAGAACAAATATTTAATAATTTAAGTGTAATACGAAGAAATATAAATCAGAATTCTTGAATTAATACACCAGGTCAAATAGGTGCATGTACATTCAAAGGAAACTGCAATACAAGCAACGCGCCACACCTAGTTAACAGTGGAGTCCTGGACGCCGTTCACCTCTTCTCTACCTATTGATCCGCTCTATTGTGGACCTATCTTCTGTTAGTGTGGCTGGTTGCCATGTGTCTACTGTCAACAAGGCAACACACGTGTAAGGACTTGTCTTATCCAACACAAGAAAGTGTGACTATTCCTCAGAAATCTTAAGAAAACACCTACACTACAACGTACTATACAAAGCCGTAAGCTTTGTACTCACTATGGCTCTTCCATTGATATCTCTATATAATTCTACCTACTATTAAAAGCAGACAACTGTCCATCACTCAACGTCCCTTTACAGCTTCCACATTCGAGCCCCATATTTACACTTAGCAATACAGCGAACTCGTTGGCATAAATGCGCACAGGGCTGTAGGTCACAATCTGGGCGCATGAAGCAAGTCTCAGGCTATGACAGCAAGTCAGTGATAAGTGAAAAATACACATTTTACGTTGGTGTCCCCAGCGTCTCCTCACAAACTCCCTTCCATAACAGACCTTTAGTCGCTGACATCCCAACTCCCTTCCATAACAGACCCTTAGTCGCTGACATCCCAACTCCCTTCCATAACAGACCTTTAGTCGCTGACATCCCAACTCCATTCCATAACAGACCCTTAGTCGCTGACATCCCAACTCCCTTCCATAACAGACCTTTAGTTGCTGACATCCCAACTCCCTTCCATAACAGACCTTTAGTCGCTGACATCCCAACTCCCTTCCATAACAGACCTTTAGTCGCTGACATCCCAACTCCCTTCCATAACAGACCCTTGTTCGCTGACATCCCAATAAATCGTATTTAAAGTCCGATATCTTTCTACAGCAAACATCCCCTCCGCCCTTTAGGCACATTCACCCGCGTCAAAAACAAACTATAAACGTATCTGCTAGGCTGAGACCCATCTACACTCCGACCCCTACCATATCCTCGGGGAATCACTATTCAAAGTGTAACTCTGATTCGTTTAACACTACTTCTTCTGTTACTTATAATTCATACATATATATATATATATATATATATAAATATATATATATATATATATATATATATATATATATATATNTATATATATATATATGTGTGTGTGTGTGTGTGTGTGTGTGATATTTATATCCAGTGTTGCAGTAGTGGCTTGATTCCAATTCAGTGCTGTCTGATTATAAAGATAATTACAGGTATGGAAACACGAGACAGGTCCGATGGCTTTCATCACTATATATACTTTGATCACATGATCACAATTCACAATAAGAAATAAGTCTCCAAGTTGGAACAATATAATTGTTAAGATCTCATACACTGCACATACTTTATAGTACATACAGATGAAAGATAAACTATTCCGATGCTGTAAGATGTATACTTAAATCATTGCGAGAGCAAACATTCATAATCGAACATCCGTCTTGAGTACTTGACCATTCCTATCTTCCTTACAAAACCCCCCACTGCCAGTCTCTCTGCTCATGAAATTCCTAAAACTTTCTCTTCATACTAAAATACGAAACTATTCATTCTTGTAGCTATGGAGCTGTTACACATAGCCTACCCCATCTCCCGCCATCTGTAGACCTGTTAAAATATTTGACCACGAGGGCAAAGGTCATCCTGTGACATGATGATATGTAAGATTGTACATTTGTAAGAAATGTTATAAACAGTGAAACCTGCAAATAGCGGGCCTCGATTTAACGTTGTTCATGGCATGTGTAGCGCGTCACTGAGCGATAAAATGTGCAGGAAAGTGCTTGTGCTGACCCTGCAAATAGCCCCACTTTTCCCTTGATCCAAAGAGTTTGCGTTATCTCCAGTCTTCACTGTGTAAGGCTTAAAAATAGTCTGAGGACCACTGCAGTTTTATTACCCGATGCACGAAGTATTTGCCATGCTTTTTTAAGGAGTGTAAGGCCACAGGATCTCACGAAGTATTTACTGGGCCCTGTCTTATGTAGTGTATGGCACAGGATCTCATAAAGTATTTACAAGGCTTTTCTTAAATAGTGTAAGGACACAGGATCTCACAAAGTAATTACTAGGTCCTTTCTTAAGAATTGTAAGGACTCAGGATCTCGTGAAGTATTTACTAGGCTCTGCTTTGTAAAGAAGTGTAACGACACAGGATCATTTGGCCAGTGTCTTAAATTCACAGGGAGCACAACATTTAAACGGAAACACATAACTATTGAAAGATAACACATAACTTTCTTCATTAAAATATACTTAATATATTTTACATCTGAGCAGTAATAAAGTTTAAACAGATTTTTTTTTTAATTAGAGTTTTGAGTTTTAAAATATCCACTGGAGGGGCCTTTCAAAATGTGACATTTAAATATGTCTAAACATAACAAACATGTTTGTACGCTATCTAAAGAATAACACTCCGTTTGTTTTTTTTTTAGGTTGTGGGCTTAAAGAAAATATTGTACAAGGAAAAAATTAAAAACCCATTCCTTGACATATTTATTGGGGCATAAAATCACTTGCCGGGGAGGGAACTCTTTCAGCGCCTAATTCCGCGAAAGTGAAACTGAAAGCAGAATAATGTGTAATTCATGGGCCGTTTACAATGGCCTGTCATGAATCACGAACGGGATTGGTTTGAAAATGAAACTTTTGAAGAAAAAAGTGTGTAATGACTGAGATATAAAAGGTGGGGGAGGGGTGGGGTAGGGCGGGATAGACTTATTTCAAGCTTGGGCAAGCTTTACAACATGAATAATACAATTGTAAAATTTCGGTTCCCTGAAATAAGTAACAGAAAGTAACAGTAGAATATATACTACATTCCGTTCATCCTCTCTTTTCATCTACCCATTTAAAGAGATACGCTCGGCCAGGTGGTCGGCAAACTTGTTGAAAAGTGACAAAATACTGAATGTTGCGCATTGTTTTGCACACCAAATTTTATTGTGTATTAACGTCATGTTGTTATCCAGTTCCTGTCTTCTGTCCATGTTGGAAGAACTCCATGTTTTCTCTTACAATTAAACGCTGAACTAACCTTGATGGTTGCCATTGCTTGTTACATTGGATTAGCAACACAATATTTTCAACAGGTTATGGACCCAGATAACGTTATTCTGTGCTAAGCTGTTGCTGATTCGATGTTTGTGTGGTTTGTATTCTGAATCGGTGTTCGCAGAATTACCGGAATGGCAAACATGAACACAAGCATCATTCCTCTTGTTGGTGCAAATTATTCGACCTGGAAAATTCAATGCCAGATGGCCTTGATGAAGGATGGACTCTGTGGGATTGTTACTGGGTCTGAAATTGCACCTGACGAAGCTGAATCAGAGAAGGTTGCTAAATTTACTGTAAGGAGAGATAGGGCTTTGGCTATCATTGTGTTGGCGTTGGACACTTCATTGTTGTATTTAATCGGGAATCCAATTGAACCCAAGATTGTCTGGGAAAAACTGAGGGATCAGTTTCAAAAGAAGACATGGGCTAACAGACTGGCGCTGAGAAGGAGATTACTTACAATTTGAAGGAATGATGGGGACTCTGTGCATGAGCACATTAAAACTCTAACGGAGATTTTCAACGAGCTTGCAGTGGTAGGAGATGCCGTTGATGAAGAAGACAGGGTGGTTCACCTACTTGCTAGCCTTCCCAACTCCTACAA
>CAXITT010000065.1:1320684-1358474 GCA_964033795.1 Lymnaea stagnalis
TTTAAGTGTTTCCTTGAATGGAAAGCAATGGTTGAGAGGTCAACTGGAAAACATCTTAAGGCCCTACGCACCGATAACGGTGGAGAGTTTACTTCAAATGAATTTGAAGGTTATTTAAAGAAAGAGGGGATCCGTCATGAACTGACTGTCCCGAAAACACCAGAACAGAATGGAGTAGCGGAGAGGAAGAACAGGACTATTGTGGAAGCAGCAGGTTCCATGCTGGCTGGGGCACAGCTCCCACGAAAATTCTGGGCAGAAGCAGTGTTAACAGCTGTATATCTGCATAATCGAAGTCCTGTTAACGTTCTTCAAGGTACTACACCATTTGAGGTGTTTACTGGTACGAAGCCCAGTGTCGATCACCTAAGTGTTTGGATGTGTTGCGTATGCACACATTCCTAAGGACGAAAGACAGAAGTTCGATTCAAAAACACAGAAATGCGTTTTTCTGGGGTACGGAATCGATGTCAAGGGTTATCGCCTCTACAATTTGAAAACTAATCGGGTGATTTACAGCAGAGACGTTCTGTTTAATGAAAACAAGTTCGGTCTTGAGAAGGAGGCTGAAATGTCTCAGGAATCAACACCTATATTTCTGGAATTCATTGACGACGATGAAGAAGTAGAGAACACGTTCGGTCTTGAGAAGGAGACTGGAATGTCTCAGAAATCAACACCTGTGTTTCGGGAATTCATTGATAATGACGTCGATGAAGAAGTGAATCGTGTTGATGATCCTGATGATGAAGGTGTTGATGAACCAGATGAGGAGCTAGATGTCAGAAGATCAGCGAGAGTTAAACGCCCACCAAATCGATATGGTGAGTGGTTAAACTTGACTCGAAATCTGGAAGAACCCAGTACAGCAAGACAGGCCATGGCGAGTTCAAGAAAACGAAGTCTGGGACTTAGTAGAACTGCCAGAAGGAAGAAAAGCTGTAGGAAGCAAATGGGTGTTTAAGATCAAAGTAAATGCTGAGGGAAAAATTGAGAGACATAAAGCTCGGTTAGTTACTCAAGGATACTCACAGAAGTATGGATTGGACTATGATTCACAGAAGTATGGATTGGACTATGATGAGACATTCTGTCCAGTTGTTAGACCTGAGTCAGTGCGCACAGTCATTGCTATGGCTGCAAAATACAATTTACACAATTTACGGTTGCATCAAATGGACGTGACGACACCCTTTCTGAATGCAGTGTTGGAGGAAGAAGTATTCATGAAACAACCAGAAGGGTTTGTTGAACAAGGAAAGGAAAACCTTGTATGTAAATTGAAGAAAAGTTTATATGGACTAAAACAGTCTCCTCGATGCTGGAACACAACAAAAGGAAGATGGTATCTGGCTAGGACAGCCAGGCTATATCAGCAAAGATTCAAGATTCTTAGAGACATGATTGGTGTGAAACCAATGAATTAGCTTTATTTAGTATTTTGAGAAGGAGTGTTGGAAATTGACAAAATACTGAATGTTGCGCATTGTTTTGCACACCAAATATTATTGTGTATTAACGTCATGTTGTTATGCAGTTCCTGTCTTCTGTCCATGTTGGAAGAACTCCATGTTTTCTCTTACAATTAAACGTTGAACTAACCTTGATGGTTGCCATTGCTTGTTACATTGGATTAGCAACATAATATTTTCAACAAAACTCACTTGTCAAAAGAGCCAAAAATCAGCAGTAGGACGATTAAAAGCATTTTGAGAGCCAAATTTCTGTTCAAGAACCTGTCAAGAACCATGTTTTTCGGAATCAAACCCGATTTGTGGTCGAGTGGCCGAGCCGCACTCAGGTCGCTAAAGAGTCGAATGCTGCTCGCGAGCTGCGATTTGCCAACCCATGCAGTAGGAGAGATGTCGTCATAATTAAAATAGCATGACTGAGTTCAATCAACCGTGTTACAGTTTAAAAAAAAATAATAATAATAAAAACTGCAAAAAAAAACTACTTCATCTGGGGAAAGGTTACCATGACCGAAGGTGGTTCGTCATTAACAATTGTAAATACTTTTTTTGTTGTTGTTGTTAAATCGTCATTACGATACCCCAATAGAAATTGACTTGTCACCAGAGGCGTAGCGTGGGGTGGGAATCAAAACCAATTTTAGAAGTTCTGAATATATATATATATATATATATATATATATATATATATATAAGCATTACTGCTTACAAAGAAATGCACTAAAGAGAAAAAGATACATTTTCTTTAGCTATCAAACTACAGCGGGAATTCTATAACTATAATCTGCGCGTGGGTTGCTGCAATTGAATGAAGTAAAAGGGAGACATAGATTTGTATTGGGTTGAATAGTTTATGCTTGGTGCAAAGACGAAACCTGTTGCTGATACCGGATGAATTAAAAATGTAATTAGAAATTTTTTTATTAAAGACTTTCTTTTTTGAAAGACTTTCTTTATACACGCTTAAAGGCAGTAAGCAGTAGAAAATAACTTTACAATTCTTAAAATACGTTTCACAAAGAAAGTCTGTGCAGAAGGGTAGCAAGGCACTCTGTGAAGCCAAAGAAAGTCTGCCGAAAAGGGTGGTTAGGCACTCTATGAAGCAAAAAAAAAAAAAAGAATCGAATTAAATGTTATATTAATTTTAATAATTTCCTTTATTATTTTTTGTTTTACTTTTGAAAAAAAAATTGATTCACCACCCCCACCCTAACACCGGTGTGTTAAGTTTAGGTTCGGTTGTCATCTCCAGCTGGAACAGCCAGGGGTAAGCCCGTTTTCTGGGCCATTTTGTCCGTTGCCAGTAGAACGACCTGAGTCCCTTTACTACGTCAAGTGTTAGTCGCGGTCACACACAACTGAAATAAAAAAATTTAAAAAAAAAAATCGCAAGGGTTCCCTACCCATGGATCGGGACCCCCAATGAATTTTTTTTTTTGCGAGGAGGGGGAGGGGTTCTGTGGGTTTGCCAACCGACACGCTCCAATGTTATTATTTCTGTGGTAGCCAGAGACACTAAAGACATAAACAGACATACAGATCAAATTGAAACAAAAAGTTTTTTTTTTAAAGATTTCATTTCAATAAACAATTATCCTTTACCGCCGCACATGGTCCGACTCGGTAAATTCAATTTCGTATTCTTTTCTTGTTACTCTTATCTTAAATGTACATTTGAAATTAAAATGAATTATTTTTTTTATTTTCAAAAACAGAGTTAATTATCTTTATATCAGTGAAATTTATTTATACAATGAATTGAATATTTTTTGAACTAAACTATCTCGTCATCTTACAAAAAGTTCATCTTTTCATGACCATAAACAAGTATGTTCAGCATCTACGTGGTGTTCCGTGTTATTTATTAGTCAGTGCTGACATGGAGCAGGTGAAAAGTTAACCCACGATCATAAGGGCCTGTAAAATCAATATGTTTGGCCAGGCCTTGTTGAAGGGAAATTGATTGCCTGTAAGATCAATATGTTTGGCCAGGCCTTGGTGAAGGGAAATTGATTGCCTGTAAGATCAATATGTTTGGCCAGGCCTTGGTGAAGGGAAATTGATTGCCTGTAAGATCAATATGTTTGGCCAGGTCTTGTTGAAGGGAAATTGATTGCCTGTAAGATCAATATGTTTGGCCAGGCCTTGGTGAAGGGATATTGATTGCCTGTAAAACCAATATGTTTGGCTACGCCTTGGTGAAGGGAAATTGATTGCCTGTAAGATCAATATGTTTGGCCACGCCTTGTTGAAGGGAAATTGATTGCCTGTAAAATCAATATGTTTGGTCACGCCTTGTTGAAGGGAAATTGATTGCCTGTAAGACCAATATGTTTGGCCACGCCTTGTTGAAGGGAAATTGATTGCCTGTAAAATCAATATGTTTGGCCACGCCTTGTTGAAGGGAAATTGATTGCCTGTAAGATCAATATGTTTGGCCACGCCTTGTTGAAGGGAAATTGATTGCCTGTAAGATCAATATGTTTCGCCTGGCCTTGGTGAAGGGATATTGATTGCCTGTAAAACCAATATGTTTGGCCACGCCTTGTTGAAGGGAAATTGATTGCCTGTAAAATCAATATGTTTGGTCACGCCTTGTTGAAGGGAAATTGATTGCCTGTAAGACCAATATGTTTGGCCACGCCTTGTTGAAGGGAAATTGATTGCCTGTAAAATCAATATGTTTGGCCACGCCTTGTTGAAGGGAAATTGATTGCCTGTAAGATCAATATGTTTGGCCACGCCTTGTTGAAGGGAAATTGATTGCCTGTAAGATCAATATGTTTCGCCTGGCCTTGGTGAAGGGATATTGATTGCCTGTAAAACCAATATGTTTGGCCACGCCTTGTTGAAGGGAAATTGATTGCCTTTAAAATCAATATGTTTGGTCACGCCTTGTTGAAGGGAAATTGATTGCCTGTAAGACCAATATGTTTGGCCACGCCTTGTTGATGGGAAATTGATTGCCTGTAAAATCAATATGTTTGGCCACGCCTTGTTGAAGGGAAATTGATTGCCTGTAAGATCAATATGTTTGGCCAGGCCTTTGTGAAGGAATATTGATTGCCTTTAAAGTCAATGTTTGACCAGGCCCTGATGAAGGAATATTGATTGCCTTTAAAGTCAATTTTTGGCCAGGCCTTGGTGAAGGTATAGAATTCCTAACACACGAATAAATGTAATGCGACTATATGCCAAAACTTCCGTGGAGACATTCCAAAAGAAAGTCTGACTCTTAATTCAGTTTAAAAATAAAAGTCTGTAAGCATTTATTTGAGGTGATTATTATTTTTGGCTAATAATCAATTCTGTTTGAACTCATTCAGCCGACACGTGTCGACCAAATCTTTTGAAATACGTGTAATATGGCGTTTACGTAAATGGCCGATATGAGAGTATTTTTTAAGCATAATAATAGGATTCACCGGACCCCCAGCACCCCCCCCCAAATGGATTAAAGAGTAACGATCTCTGTTCAAAAGAGTGTCGATCTTTCTTTGTCAACAAAGGTCAAAAGTTTTTTATTATTATTATTATTTTTTTTTTTTATTTTCTTTTTTAACAAATGTTAAAAGTTTTTTTTTTTTTTTATTATTTTTTTTTTTTTTTTTTTTAAACTAAATAAATAAGAAAGAGTTATTATTTTCTGTATGGCTGCGGCTATTCGGACCCGGTCCGAGAAGTGAGAAGTTGGGTTTATTACAAAAAAATATTTAAAAATTAGTGTAGGGTTTGTAAGTCAAAATTTGGTATCCAATGTACGATAATTGAATGGACTAAATGTTTTTAAACTTACTTCCTAAGTTTAACTAAAATAAACGACCACAAATGACATCCGAATAGCATTTAGTCAAAATGGAACCGGAAACGCATCGCCGCTATTAGGCCCCGGACTAGAGACTGACCGAATTTCGGCTTCGGCTTCGGTTTCGGCGCCGAAAGTGGCCATTTTATCACTTTCGGCCAAGTTTCTGTTTCGGCCGAAACTGAAAAGTTAACTTTCGGCTTAATTTCGGTTTCGGCCGTAAGAGAAAAGTTAACGTTCGTTTTTTTTTCGGTTTCGGCTGAAATCGACTTAGACTTTCGGCCATCCGCCGAAAGTGATTGAGGTTTTCAGTCATCTAATACTCAGCGAAGGCGATATTGAACAAAAAACTTAGCGACATTTAAGAACAAACTAAACGATCTTTAAAACAAACTAAGCAATCTTTAAAAAAAACAACTAAATGATCTTAAAGAACAAACTAAACGATTTTTAAGAACGAACTAAATGATTTTTAAGAACAAAACAAATGATCTTTAATAGTAAACTTAATTATTTATAAGAATAAACTAAGCGATCTTTAACAGAAAACTAAATGTTCTTTAGGAACAAACAAAAGGTCTTTAAGAGCAAAATAAATGATCCTAAAGAAAAAACTATTGATCTTTAAGAACTAACTAATCGATCTTAAGGAACAAAATCAATTAACTTTAAGAACAAACTAAGTGATCTTTATGAAAAAAACTAAGCGATCTTCAACAACAATGTAAGCGATCTTTAAGAACAAACTAAATGATTCTTAATAACAAACTAAAAGATCTATAAAAATAAACTAAATGATCTTTAAGAACAAACTGAATGATCTTTAAGAACAACGAAGCGCTATTTAAGAAAAAATCCAATGATCTTTCAGAACAAACTAAGCGATCTTTGTGAGCAAGCTAAACGATCTTTTAATAACACAAACTAAGCGATCTTTAAGAAAAAACCTAGCGATCTTCAAAAACAAAATAAACAATTTTTAACAACGAACTAAGCGACCTCTATGAACAAACTAACTGATCTTTAAGAACGAACTAAGCGACCTCTATGAACAAACTAACTGATCTTTAAGAACGAACTAAGCGACCTCTATGAACAAACTAACTGATCTTTAAGAACAAATAAAGTGATCATTAAAAAAAAACTGAACAATCTTTAATAACAAACCAGGCGATCTTTATGAACAAACTAACGATCTTTAACAACAAACCAGGCGATCTTTATGAACAAACTAAGTGATCTTTAAGAACAAATTAAGCGATCTTTAAGATTAAATTGTCGATCTTTTAGAACAAACTAAGCGATCTTTATGAATAAACTCATCGATTTTTAAGAATAAACTAATCTATCATTAACTATAAACTAAACGATCTTTAAGAGCAAACTAAACGATCTTTAAGAACAAATGGTTCGCAGGCCGCGAGTTTGAGACCCCTATTTTTTATTGCTTTTTTAAAATTAATATTCACGATTATCTCATTTTTTAAGGAAAAGAATGTAAATATTTATACTTTCCCCCATCATTTTCGATGTATGCAGAATGTATGCGAAAACGAATTTCAAAATATACAAATATTTCATTTTCAGTTTCGGCTTCGGTTTCAGCTGAAAGTCATTTTTAAATTTCGGCCTTTTTTGGTTTCGGCCGAAAGCCATGTTAAAACTTTCGGTCTTTTTTCGGTTTCGGCCGAAAGTCATTTTAGACTTTCGGTCTATTTTCAGCTTCGGCCGGAATCAGAAAATCACTTTCGGTCGGTCTCTAGCTCAGACCATCCGAAAACAATATATTCATGAAGTAGCAACAAAAATAATTTTATGTTTGGGGGAGCCGCAACATAAGAAACTGTATTAAAGTGTCGTGGCATTAGGAAGATTGAGAACCACCACATTAAAGGCTTTCAGACAGACATTTATTTTAATATTTGCAAAATGACAACACATAGGAATAAGGTGAACTTCTTTCAGATCCAGAAATAAATAAATCTATTCAGAAAGAAAAAAAAAGGGGGGGGAATGTAATAAATTTTGTAAAGCAAAAACTTCAATGTTTTATGAAAAATTATTTCAATTGTTTGTGTTTTTTTGTACACTAAAATAAGTACCTTCACCATTTCAATCATTTTAAGTATTCTGTCGGTCGTACAGAAACATTTCTTTAGAAATGTATCATGATTAAAGTCATTGCACACATGAACTTGCACATTCAATTAAAAGATCAAAAAAATATTTTTTTTAAAAATTAAGAATCAAAACTCTGTGTGATACCAAAGGTTAAACTTTTCATCGATTAACGCCCTTGAATGATCATACCTCGATGCTAAAATACAAGTGGTGCATCTCAATGTGGTGATCGGCGGACCAGCGCCGTCTGCGGGCCTTATGTTGCCTTACCGCACGCAATGAGACCAGAAGCTAGATAATAGTTCAATAAAGTTAAACGGGCATGACAACAACTGAACAAGTTCTGGCACCCCAAACATGCAGCGCTAGAACCAAAATACGTTAGAGGACTGGGGAGTGTTCTGCCCCCGAAACATCTTGCAATCGATGTGATACGAATAACAGCGGTCTCCCATTATAATTAACTAATAACTTAATGTACGGGCAATGAAAACTAATAAATAATAGCTGTGGATACTTTTTCCTCCGTGGAGAGACTGATAGCTGTGGATACTTTTTCCTCCGTGGAGAGACTGATAGCTGTGGATACTTTTTCCTCCGTGGAGAGACTGATAGCTGTGGATACTTTTTCCTCCGTGGAGAGACTGATTCGCAACAACTGCCCAGCACATCTTCCTTTTCACGGCCAAGAACACGTGTTGGCTGGAGCTAGGAAACGTTCACAAGCGCCCGACGCGTTCACGATGTGGTAGTTTCAGTACTGTTACCTTACTTACGCTTAACACTGACACTGAACACTTAACACTTACACTTTGACAATAATCATGTTCTAGAGGTGTACCTTTAATAGGCACCATATCATTCATAAGAAAACGTTCCTTTTGTTATTCTTTAGGTGTAATCCTGGGTAAATGATGTATCACTGGATGAAATCATCTCGAGCAACACACAGGTTTAAAAAAACTGCCCCAACGACCATCGCTCCTACATTTGGTCATGTCATGACAGTTACCAAACTTCTAGACAACAAGCAAGACTGTGACATTCTCGTGATACTAGACTCAAAACGATCAATCTCATTGTCAGGGGAGTTGTGCAAATCAGAAACATCTCCAGATCCAATACGATGGAGTATATCCACAACACAATCCAACCGCCTTAGTTTAGACTTCCAAGGCTGGTCGTCCTACAAAAAGACCTAAGATAGGTGTCACTGATGAAAAAAAAAAATGACGTCACAGACACTAATGACCCATTGGGTCCTATGTAAATGACATTATATAATTAATTTTTCTTACGAGTTAGGCTGTTACGCACTGTTGTCAGTTTTGAGAAATTAATCTCCTATTTTAGGGTATGGCTAGTTTCAAAACAATACATAACAAAAGACGATACCTAATGATAATACAATGACAAATAATACGATACTCGAACCAGGGCTAATTAGAAATTAATAAGTTTTATTAAGTTAATAATAAAGTACAAAAGTAAAAAAGAAATATAATTAAAAACTAGTAACTTACAGTATATTGTTCTGCTGGTGTCGGTACAATGTTGAGTAAAACACAACGTGCAAAAAGGGTACAATGATAAAAAGAAGTCTACTGTGAACAAACTCTCAAACGTTCCACAATAACCCTTTCTCGCCGTCTGCGTCTCTGCTCTGTCTTCTGTGCCATTCAACCACTCGCCTTATATATAGACTATCGTCGGTTTCGAAGGTAAATCCAGAATTTACACATTGTATTAGTGACTCAAACGTTCTACAATTTTCTACCGAATTCGAGTCAAGAAACAGGCGATAGATTGTTTTGTAGCCATGATCAAAAGGAGACTAAAATTAGTAAGACACGCCCAATAATAACGCAGGCGATTTGGGGTCAGCTTAAGGTCGCTCTCCAGGAGCAGATTAAATGGGAGTAAAAATGGGAAGCCTGTATATATAACATAGAGCTTTAGAAAATATTCATACTCGGAAGAGAAAACAACAAATCCACGTTAGAATGAAATGAAGAAAAAAATCAAAGCAACATTTTTGACGTTAAGGAACACAATTCGAATGGAAATTAAGACATGATGGTTTTTAACCGACCATATGGTATGTTATAAGCGTGCACATTATCATGACATCATTCAAAGCCGCAGGAGTTTCATAGCTGCTTGTTTTATGGCGCATGTGGCAACACTAGTATGTTTGTCTCAAGAGCAGCAAGATGTTTAATCTTTCGTCCATATTCTGTTCACGGCGTACTTGACCGATGCGATACAGTCTGGTACGATAATGACTACAATCACCAGGGCCACGATGGCCACGCCAAAGCCGCCCACTGCTTCTGGAGACCCTCGCTTGTCCCCGGCGCACGTCTTACTTCTGGTAAACATTGAAGTGTTTCTTGACCTCACGGCGAGCTCCGTTATTAGTTTTCGAATTGTCTGTCTTAAGGCCGACATATTTGTCGTGTTGAATTTGTTGGCAAATGAACAGGAACAGGGACATTTTTTTATGGTTGTCACACAAGAATGTCCATCTTTGTCCAGTTTGTATCGTCTTGGGCACGAGCATAGGAAAGATCCCTCAGTATTGTTACAGAAATGTCCACATAATGTCGTATTTAGTTTACATTCGTCTATGTCATGACACGATCTATTGTTACTCTCAAGGTGGTAACCTTTGTTACATGTGCAGTAGTAGGAGCCGTTGGTGCTGATACAGCTGTGTTGACATGTAATATTGCCATCGTGGCATTCGCTACAGTTGGAGCCATCCTGACGTGTTTGTGAACAGTTGTCTTGGTCGCCCACACATTCGTCCACATCAACACAAAGTTTTTTGGTCTTGTTGTAAACAGTGCCGGCGCCTGGACAGCGGTTGGTTCCATCTTGACACTCGTCTATATCTAGACATGTTGTACAGTTAGTCGACAACGTGAGTCCTGCAGGACATGAACCAGTCGTGTTGTTACAACGATACTGACATGGACCAGACACGCACTCGTCAATTTTTTGACACGTGACGTTATCAGAAGTCAGGTTGTACCCACTGCAGCATTCACAGTTACAAGATCCATGTGACTTTGAGCAGTTCTTGGAACAGTTGGGTTGATTTGATGCCCCGCGTTCACCGCTATCGCCGCATGTTATGTTGTCAGTGTTCAATTGGTGCCCAACGTTACAACTACAGCTCAATGAGCCTTGCGTGTTGGCACAGTTTTGATCACATGGTTTCGCCGAGCCCTCGGACTCGTCAACGTGTTCACATGAGATGCCATCTTTGGACAGTTTGTGCCCAACTCCACATGGACTTACGAAACTGTTTAATGGAGAGTTCTCTTTTGTGGTACTGCTTGCAGCTGTTTCCTTGACCTTATGCTTGCATAAAAATTGATGCATGTAACTGCAGTCATGGTCTGCCAGCTCTTTGTAGACGTCACTTTCCCACTTAAGTCGGGCGCAGCATTTATTAGTACCTGTATGACAATTGTCATTAGGTTCGCCTGATCCCCATACACTTGTCATATTAAATGGTTCATTTTTCCAATGAAAAGAATTCCTGCCGTTTTTGATTATGTCAATCCAAATGTTCATGCCTTTCAATTGTCTTGTCTTGAAATAACGATCTAAGTAAGAGCCGACTTCATTGAACTCAACGTTGTCGTCAAACAGAGCCAGTTCTTGGCCAGCGGATATACAGGTATTATTTGCTGTGTCGAAATCTTTTTTCAATGAGTGGTGCAGGAAGTAGCACCCGTTGTTCAACTGTATAGCTGTAATCTCGTCAGCTTCTTCTATAAGATGAGTGACACGGAGGAGATCTGATGAGAGGAAAAAAAATATTACAATAAGCGAAAGAGATTTTAATATGGACCTTACCTTGTAATCATATCTGAAATCCAGAAGTCGTTTGTCAACGTAAAAGAATCTTCGAGAGTAGAGTTAAGTCGTGGTTTTGGGTGTATCAAAGCCGAACTCAGAATATCTGTAACACGATACTCGTGAGCTAAGATGAAAAAGCAGGCGTGAGGGATGGGCAGAGGCGTAGCGATGGGGGACAGATGTCCTCGGGGGCAAGCTAGTTAGGGGCGCCAAAATGTGATTTGATATTATATTATTGGTAAAAATAATGGGTTTTAGAGTTGAAAAAAAAAAGGGGGGGGGGGGCTTAAAATGGATTTCCCGGGGGGGGATTTTTGTCCCCGGGGGCAAACAACCTNGCAAGCTAGTTAGGGGCGCCAAAATGTGATTTGATATTAAATTATTGGTAAAAATAATGGGTTTTAGAGTTGAAAAAAAAAAGGGGGGGGGGCGCTTTAAAATGGATTCCCCGGGCGCGAATCTTGTCCCCGGGCGCCAAACACCCTCGCTACGCCACTGGGGATGGGACAATAGGGGGTGGGGAGAGGCTATAAATAAATACTTTAAAATATAGCAGCAGTTAGTTGAGTTTTATATCGGTTTAGTTGTTTTCGCAGATCGCATGACGTAGTTCTGTGTCTTGTTTTGTTGTTATGTGAATGAGCGATGGTGCTTGTTTTCCTTTAGGTATTTCCTTTTATATCTCACACATCTTCCTCACCCACCCCATGACGCGTGACGTATGGTGTATGACCTATGACCTATGCACGCGGTGGTGTGTTTGAAAAAAACAAAACACGTGGGGAACAAATGGGTGTACATTTGATGAGTGACAGAGGTCATTGTTTTTTTTATATAAGAGTGAGTTATTTTGATGCGTTGCATACATCTTCGTATCGTTGAAATGTGATTTCTGTTGTGAACGCCAGTTATCAATGGTTTGCCATTTTTGTGGACTGAATTGTACACGATATATAATTAATAAAATAATACAGAACATTTTAATTCGCCTCATTATTTTTTGATTTGACACAAAACATCGGCCCTACAGGGGTTAGCAGACAACAGCAGAGTTCTAGACACTTACAATGTTTCTCTGGCCATACCGAGGAGACAACAACAGAGTTCTAGACACTTACAATGTTTCTGTGGCCATACGACAACAGAGTTCTAGACACTTACAATGTTTCTGTGGCCATACAACAACAGAGTTCTAGACACTTACAATGTTTCTGTGGCCATACAACAACAGAGTTCTAGACACTTACAATGTTTCTGTGGCCATACAACAAGAGAGTTCTAGACACTTACAATGTTTCTGTGGCCATACAACAACAGAGTTCTAGACACTTACAATGTTTCTGTGGCCATACAACAACAGAGTTCTAGACACTTACAATGTTTCTGTGGCCATACAACAAGAGAGTTCTAGACACTTACAATGTTTCTGTGGCCATACAACAACAGAGTTCTAGACACTTACAATGTTTCTGTGGCCATACAACAACAGAGTTCTAGACACTTACAATGTTTCTGTGGCCATACAACAACAGAGTTCTAGACACTTACAATGTTTCTGTGGCCATACAACAACAGAGTTCTAGACACTTACAATGTTTCTGTGGCCATACAACAACAGAGTTCTAGACACTTACAATGTTTCTGTGGCCATACAACAACAGAGTTCTAGACACTTACAATGTTTCTGTGGCCATACAACAACAGAGTTCTAGACACTTACAATGTTTCTGTGGCCATACAACAACAGAGTTCTAGACACTTACAATGTTTCTGTGGCCATACAACAACAGAGTTCTAGACACTTACAATGTTTCTGTGGCCATACAACAACAGAGTTCTAGACACTTACAATGTTTCTGTGGCCATACAACAACAGAGTTCTAGACACTTACAATGTTTCTGTGGCCATACAACAACAGAGTTCTAGACACTTACAATGTTTCTGTGGCCATACAACAACAGAGTTCTAGACACTTACAATGTTTCTGTGGCCATACAACAACAGAGTTCTAGACACTTACAATGTTTCTGTGGCCATACAACAACAGAGTTCTAGACACTTACAATGTTTCTGTGGCCATACAACAACAAAGTTCTAGACACGTACAATGTTTCTGTGGCCATACAACAACAGAGTTCTAGACACTTACAATGTTTCTGTGGCCATACAACAACAGAGTTCTAGACACTTACAATGTTTCTGTGACCATACGGAAGAGACAACAACAGATTTCTAGACACTTACAATGTTTCTGTGGCCATACCGAGGAGACAACAACAGAGTTCTAGACACTTACAATGTTTCTGTGACCATACGGAAGAGACAACAACAGAGTTTTAGACACTTACAATGTTTCTGTGACCATACGGAGGAGACAACAACAGAGTTCTAGTCACTTACAATGTTTCTGTGGCCATACCGAGGAGACAACTACAGAGTTCTTGACACTTACAATGTTTCTCTGACCATACGGAAGAGACAACAACAGAGTTCTAGACACTTACAATGCTTTTATGGCCATACGGTGGAGACAACAACAGAGTTCTAGACACTTCGGAGTGGACCTACTGTTAGAAGGGGCTCTATTCTCCCCATCCAGTATCATTAGAAATTAGGAAAACGTAAGCAATGATATGCCTCTTCTCTCTCTCCTTCTCCTTCTCTCTCTCTGTATATCCCTCTCTCTCTCTCTCTCTCTCTCTCTCTCTCTCTCTCACACACACACACACACACACACACACACACACACCACACTGATAAGTGTCTCTCAAATCGTCTAAGGAATTATAATTCAACAATGACACGCTTCACAATTTTCAGGCGCCCAAGTCAATCAACCTTCAACACGATTTCATCTTTGAATGAACCAACCTTGCTCACGCACCGCGCACATGAAAAACTTACACGAAATGAATGCAACTGTCATCCAAGTTATCCGAGACATGTTACTTTACTGCTGGCAGTTGAGCATCAAGTCATCAAGTCCTTAAGTCATCAAGATGACTGTACGCCTATGCCAAGAATTCGTCTTTAAACCGTCGCCAGATCTGGCCTATCAATTTTATTTTATTTTTATTAGTTTGTAGATGTGTTGTAATATCGGGCTCGCTTCCCAGCCTGGTACGCAAGTGATAACACGTTATTTGTAGTAAGAATATCCTTAAAGCTTCCCAATTATTATATCAAATTATCCCCCCCCTTCTTGCCTTATCTGTACACGCCATGCAAATTCAAAGCGGATATTAAAACCTTTAACATAACATAAAAAAAGTTCATGTGATAATTTCTTGCCATCAGAAAACGTTGAATAAGTCTCTTGGCTCTCAGAACTGTGCAAACAAACATGAGTTGGGAAACTTCAAAACGGACTATGTTGTATTTAAAAAAAAAGTATAGCTTTTTTTCTTCTCTGACGTACTAGAAACAAAATTAACCAAATAATTGCCGCCAGCGGAAAGTGGTGTTACAATGAGAACCGCTTCCAATATCAGCTGGAGATAAGTGGGTCTTTAGTGATTCTTGGTGAGTGGGTCTTTAGAGATTCTTGGTGAGTGGGTCTTTATTTATCTTAGGTGAGTGGGTCGTTATTGATCCTTGGTGAGTGGGTCTTTATTGATCCTTGGTGAGTGGGTCCTTATTGATCCTTGATCAGTGGGTCGTTATTGATCCTTGGTGAGTGGGTCTTTATTGATCCATAATGAGTGGGGTTTTATTGATCATGGGTGAGTGGATCTTTATTGATCGTTGATGAGTGGGTCTCTATTGATCCTTGATGAGTGGGTCTTTATTGATCCTTGGTGAGTGGGTCTTTATTGATCCTTGATGAGTGGGTCCTTATTGATCCTTGATCAGTGAATCGTTGTTGATCCTTGGTGAGTGGGTTGTCATTGATCCTTGGTGAGTGGGTCTTCATTGATCCTTGTTGAAAGGGTCTTTATTGATCCCTAGTGATTGGGTCTTTATTGATTCTTGGTGAGTGGGTCTTTATTGATTGTTGATAACTTGTGCAATCATTTGTTGCAAAGCTGTATTGTGAACAAGAAATTTAGTTTTGTTTGAAAGTGCTACCATCGAGTTCTATTGGATCTTTGCTATTTTAATCAATAATATCTTGCTTCAAGTGCGTGACATTGTATCTTCTAGTTGCATATTTCTGTAAGTTATGTCATGTCTGAAGTTGTGTCATGTCTGTGTCTGAAGTTGTGTCATGTCTGAAGTTGTGTCATGTCTGAAGTTTTGTCATGTCTGAAGTTGTGTACGTGAACGATTCATTGACACAGAAGAAAAAATATGCACACCAAGTGGTATACTATTGCACACTGATCCGTAATCTTTTGCGCTTATCTATAACCTTGCACACTGATTGATAACCTTGCACACTGCTTGATAACCTTTAACACTGATAGATAATCTTGCACACAGATCCATAATCTTACACAATGATCTATGATCTTGCAAACTGCACTAATAACCCCATGAGCTTGACTTAAGCGGTAAAAGTCTTTTTTTTTTTTAAACGAAAAACGTAGCTGTAATTTTATTTGAATGTCCATTTGAATGTTTACTTAAGATTAGATATCAGAAAAATGGAACTAAGAGACATCTCAATGTGAACGTGGTTCGCTACTCGCTTGTGATTAAATATTTGTGTAACTGGTTTAATGTATACAGATTATAATCACATATTTAATTCTATGATTTATTCATAAGTAGTTACATCGTTACGCATGACGCCAATGAATTACATGTTGAATGACAACAAATGGTAGTAAGCGATTGCGCAGAGATTAAGCTTTAGCTCAAAGCGATTGTGATTTGATTCTCGCCCCTGATCTCCCCAAACATCTCACGTCATAAAAGAATCAAAGGAAAGCAAGGAACAGTACTCTGTGATACTAGTTCCGTGAACAAAGCATTCATCACCCCAACGTTGTCAATGTGGCTTTGGACCGAAAGATAAACAAATTCATTTGCTCCCCGATATTTTCAGAATTTAAGGTGCGTTGCTCCGAGTGTCCTCATAGACAAAATTCAATTATTTTTCTTAACTATGTTTTACTTTCAGACGTATCTATTCATTTATTTATGTAATATTCATCAATGCATATAATTGTGGGGAATGCGTCAGATTGTTATTTTCTTCCTATCACTTTTCTTCCTGTGAATTTTACTTCCATTTCCTTATTTTAAGTCTTTAATAAACATGTATATGGATTCAATTAAAAATACTGTTAATAAAAAGTTTGCATGTGACCTTTTTTTTATTTTCCTGTAATTTTTTTTCTTACAGTCCAGCTCCAACACGGATTAAAAAATAACGTCAGTTTACCAACACACTCCTTTCTGGTTCGCAACAACTAATTACTGTTGGTCGCAAACTGAAGTAGTTATTTAAAATTGCATTCTCCCCAGCCTCTCACCTCAAATTTAGATTCGCCTAAACTCTAGAAAAATATAGAGAGAGGAGTCCTCGATTCCTATTGAGGGAATACCGGTACCTATAACAACAGCTCTAATCTAGAGAAACACAAATCAATATCTGAATGTGATCTTAATTGTTTTTTGACGTGTAACATGCCCAGAATTATTGGACATTTCTATCTACATTATTTTCAGCATCATGAATCTGAAAGAGTTTTCTGCAACTTAAATGTTTATCTACATTGTTCTCCGCATCTTGAATCAGTATCTACATTATTGTCTGCATCTCGAATGTGTATCTACATTCTTCTCTGCATCTTGAATATGTATCTACATTATTGTCTGCGTCTTGAATGTGCAAGAGAGAACTTTGTTTAAGTCGTAATATTTATAAGATAATATGAAGAAAATGGTTGTCATGTATTTAAAAAAAAAATATTATTTTGCTATAAATACAAAAAATGTTTTAAGTTCATATATCTCAGAACACATAAATAAAGAACTTAAACACTTTGATAGATCATTTCCTCACAGATAAATAAAGAACTTGAACACCTTGATAGATCATTTCCTAGTCACTATAAATCTACCCGATCATGTCCAAGCTTCTAGTTTGTTAGAACTTGCTTCAATGATATTCAACTAGAGTCAAATGGTGTGCCATCTGAGTGAAAAGCTTCAAAAAAATATATATAATTTCTACTTTAAATAAAACTAGATTTAAAACAAAATAAATGCATTTATTTTTCTTATTTTTTTTTTTTTAAATTAATTTTTTTTAAGGAAGGACGCATAACCGTTTATGAATGTTATAGGCAATTAATAGTTTAAGTACGTAGTGTGTAGGGGTGGGGTAGGGCGGGGGGGAGGAATATGTTTTGCCGGCTGTATACAAAATGTATTTCAGTGTGGTGTCAAACCAAGTATTCTTTTAAAGATGATAAGGCCTTTTTGTATGATTTCTTTTTTTTTTTTAAATTTAATTTAAGAATTTTGGGGGATTCTTGTGAAAGGGCGGGCGACTATTTTTTTACAGGGGAGAAATGGATTGACAGAAAGGCGATTGGTTGAACATGAACACACATCCCAATGTCAAACAAACTTCTTCACACAAACCGTCATGGCCGAGGAACAGCTGGGAATGTTTAAGGGATCGATCCAGGCGTGTGTGGGTCGTTTCCGGGAAAGGCCGATCGTGTATCCTTGAAGTTTAGGGCTGTGATGAACTCTTCCGAAATCTGATTTATGTATAATTGTGGCACACTTTCCTTGGGGTCAAGTCGACCAGATGGTCCGGCGAGAAGGTAACAAATGGGGAAAACATGTTAGATTCACTATACTGATAATGAAGACACAACGAGTTACAGATGAGTTACAAATTTAGATTCACTACTGATAATGAAGACACACCGAGTTACAGATTAGTAAAAAATTAGATTCATCACTGATAATGAAGACACGATGAATTCCTGAGTTACTCCAGGGATTAATTGTATTCTTTTGTAAATTTAATAATATAAAACTAAATCAAGAACTGAGAACAAATATCGCACGAAATAATAATATTAAGAGGAAACAAGTCTTTATTCTAATACAGACTGATTGGAGAATTGATAGGAAAATTGATAGGATAATTGATAAGAGAATTGATAGGAGACTTGATAGGAGAATTGAAAAGTGCACAATCAAGAAATAATAGTAGAAAGAACTATCTTAAAAGAAGTACTGTTACGCAATTAGTACTGTTACACAATTAGTACTGTTACACAATTAGTACTGTACACAATTAGTACTGTTAACCAAATCAGTAAATTCTAGCAGTGATGGGCTTAAAACCAAACTGGCAGTGATAAGCTTAATACCAAACTGGCAGTGATAAACTTAATACCAAACTGGCAGTGATAAGCTTAATACCAAATTGACAGTGATAAGCTTAATACCAAACTGGCAGTGATAAGCTTAATACCAAACTGACAGTGGTAAGCCTAATACGAAACTGACAAGCCTTGGGGGTTAAGTATCACGAAATATTTACTGGATTCAATTATTTAGCCAGTTCATATTCCAAATAAAAGGTTTTTCGACAACATGGCATTTTTCACCTCTTCCGTTCCCACCCACCCCCCCCCCCCCACCCCCACCAATATCTGTAACTCCACACACCCATACTCCCATATTACTGCACTCCAAAATCCCCCAAAACTGCAGTTGCGCTCTCCTCCTGTGACTTTCCTTCCCTTAAGCCTGTCGATCAGTTCTTCAACCCTTCCCTGAAAATCGTCCTCAACAAATGGACTAATCCTAGTCCCTCAAATAATTGGAGCACTTACAAGCCGCAACCAATAGTTTGGGGTCAAACTGTGACAAGGCCTGGGACATTACACAGATTAAGTGGGGGATTAATAAGGTATTTAAAAGTAGCTGCAAAATTCTTATGATTCAGCTCTGGTGTTGTGGTAACGGAAAACATAATTTAACATTTATTTTCTGTTTTAAAAAAATAAATACTGTGGACGGTAGGTGTCAAGGATGTTGTAGACAAAAATGTTAACATTTTATTTGTGAAATTACAAACTGGTTTCTGCTTTAAAATTGATTAAGATTTCGCATTACCTTAATTGTGTATGTTGATAAAAAAGGTTTATTTGAATTTTAAAAAAACCAACATAAGATTTGACCGGCTTCATCCGAGGCTATTACACATCTGATAAGTTTTAGGCTTATTTTGTTTAATTAGTTTGTTAAATGCAAATTTGTTTCATCTCTCTACCCTTCTTATTGTCTGTGTTTCATTGTTAGACAACTTGGCCTGACCCTTAACGGAGAAAATGATTCAAACGTTTAAATCTAAATAATATATCAACAGTACGTTCGGTGCTAATGACATCGGCAAAAGAAGATAGAAGACTTAAAAACGTACCTGCGGATCACAAGATGAATCTACCGTACACAGCAATAATTAGCTTCATAAGATACTGGGCTCCTTTTAGAAAAAAAGTTGAAGACTTGAATGTCTGATTGTCGTATGACCACGCGTTCCCTCGTTAAGACTTGAATGTCTTATTGTCGTTTTACCACGCGTTCCCCCGTTAAGACTTGAATGTCTTATTGTCGTTTTACCACGCGTTCCCCCGTTAAGACTTGAATGTCTGATTGTCGTTTTACCACGCGTTCCCCCGTTAAGACTTGAATGTCTGATTGTCGTTTTACCACGCGTTCCCCCGTTAAGACTTGAATATCTGATTGTCGTATTACCAAACGTTTCCCCCTTAAGACTTGAATGTCTGATTGTCGTATTACCAAACGTTCCCCCGTTAAGACTTGAATGTCTGATTGTCGTTTTACCAAACGTTCCCCCGTTAAGACTTGAATATCTGATTGTCGTATTACCAAACGTTTCCCCCTTAAGACTTGAATATCTGATTGTCGTATTACCAAACGTTCCCCCGTTAAGACTTGAATGTCTGATTGTCGTTTTACCACGCGTTCCCCCGTTAAGACTTGAATATCTGATTGGCGTATTACCAAACGTTCCCATGTTAAGACTTGAATGTCTGATTGTCGTTTTACCACGCGTTCCCCCGTTAAGACTTGAATGTCTGATTGTCGTATTACCAAACGTTCCCCCGTTAAGACTTGAATGTCTGATTGTCGTTTTACCACGCGTTTCCCCGTTAAGACTTGATTATCTGATTGTCGTATTACCAAATGTTCCCCCGTTAAGACTTGAATATCTGATTGTCGTTTTACCACGCGTTCCCCCGTTAAGACTTGAATGTCTGATTGTCGTATTACCAAACGTTCCTTCGTTTAGACTTGAATATCTGATTGTCGTATTACCAAACGTTCCCCCGTTAAGACTTGAATATCTGATTGTCGTTTTACCACGCGTTCCCCCGTTAAGACTTGAATGTCTGATTGTCGTATTACCAAACGTTTCCCCGTTAAGACTTGAATGTCTGATTGTCGTTTTACCAAACGTTCCCCCGTTAAGACTTGAATATCTGATTGTCGTATTACCAAACGTTCCCCCGTTAAGACTTTAATATCTGATTGTCGTATTACCAAACGTTCCCCCGTTAAGACTTGAATATCTGATTGTCGTTTTACCACGCGTTCCCCCGTTAAGACTTGAATATCTGATTGTCGTATTACCAAACGTTCCCCCGTTAAGACTTGAATATCTGATTGTCGTAATTACCAAACGTTCCCCCGTTAAGACTTGAATATCTGATTGTCGTATTACCAAACGTTCCCCCGTTAAGACTTGAATGTCTGATTGTCGTTTTACCAAGCGTTCCCCCGTTAAGACTTGAATATCTGATTGTCGTATTACCAAACGTTCCCCCGTTAAGACTTGAATGTCTGATTGTCGTATTACCAAACGTTCCCCCGTTAAGACTTGAATGTCTGATTTTCGTATTACCACGCGTTCCCCCGTTAAGACTAATAACAAATATATGGATAATTCAACTCGCAGCATCTCGTCACGGCCGATGCTAACATCCATCTGTATGTTGGACCGTGACCATGGCTCTCATGTTGTAGCCTAGACCCCCTACCCGGCCACCTGACTGTAAGAAACGTACTGGTGTGCCGGGACACCCGTTTGGCACTTCTCTGATCCATGTCTGCATTGTCCAGAGATATTGTCATCTCAGTGTGGCAAAACAGACTAAGATGCCATTGATCCTTCAAAGCTATTATTGAATTTTTTTTAATTTTTTTTTTCTGTAATTTAAAAAAATACTGCACAGTTATTTAAAGTCGTTTGCTGAATTAAATTTTATTTTCATTCTTGTTATCGGACACAATCGTAATATGTTCAATTTTTTTTTAACAATAAACAATTTCATTTGATAAGCTAATATTTAAATAATACTTTGTTTATCTTGATATTTACTATTTAATTTTTGACGATTCACCAATGATTAAATATGAACGTGGATTGACCTTCCATAATTTCTAATTAAACAGAGCTGGGGTAGAAGGATGATGATGTCTACATGTTTGCCGATTGTATTGGTGTGCGCATTCCTTGCGATGAACACGTGTTCAGCCATTGGCGACTTTGACCAAGTCAAGACGTCATGTTCAAATGCGTGTCAAGTCACCGTTGACCTCTGCAAGGCCGCAGCCCAAAGCTCTGATGCCAAGGTCACCACCAACTGCGACCTCATGACGGCAACTGCCCACAACGTCACGAGCCACCAATGTCTAGTTAAAAACGGATTGTGCACCCAAAACGAATTTATCAAGCTGAAAAACGCAGCTTGCAACGAATCGGTGGAAGCAAAGTCTGTCGAATCGAGCAAAGTTCCACTGTATAGCACAACTATAAGCAAATCCTGCCTCACCGTTACTTTAAATTGTATTCGAGATTCCAGAGTGTCGACCGTGTTGAAGCAACAAGACCAATATTGTGAGATGTTCAGACATGAAAGGACCGCAATCTGTTTAAACCATACGTCATGTCGCTCCGGCGAAGTCATCGCTCTCAACACCGCCTCCTGTCAGAATTCATCCACAACAACAGGCGGCTTCTCTGCTGCCATCATAGCAAGCTCACGTTCATACAAGTTCGGGCTGGACGGCTGCAGTTCTGGCGTGAGTGAAGTCGAATTTTTGATCCAAAGGGAGCAATACTGCTCGGCGATGAACGTCAAAATCAAGGGCTATCGAAGTCCTCACGAGTGTCTCGTTGACGACCAGAGTTTCTGCACGCAGTCAGAGTGGGATACGTTGATGCAGGCAGCTTGCGGCGCCTCGGCCTTACACGTGACCTTTGCGACTGTTCTTACCTGTCTCATCTCTGCTATTTTCAAAATAGTTATGCTGTAAAAAATATTTTAAAAAAGCATGAGATTTTCATGGTAATTTTCTTTATCTTACCCCTCTCTTTGTCTGACAATGGTAATTTTCTTTATCTTACCCCTCTCTTTGTCTGACAATGGTAATTTTCTTTATCTTACCCCTCTCTTTGTCTGACAATGGTAATGTAGTTTCTCTGCCTCGCTAGAAACCACTTCTGGTTGGTTTTCATGACTTGGGGTGACATAATATGTAATTGAAGTGTATCAGATGGTATTGGGCTTTCGTGAGAGTACAGTGTCATATGGATGCCAAGTTTTCGCCCATACATAATGTGTTGGCTTGTCTCTGTTGGCATCGCAACTGTGAACCACGTTCGAAGATTATCGTAATGTGTTAAGTGTGTAGTTGGGGGGGGGGCGATATTTGAAACTGAACTAACACGTTTTCTTGTTGATTTCATTGTTTGAGTTGTGGCTGTAGTTGTCGTCCGTGCTAATCTAAATATTTTGTTTTTAATTTGGATTTTAGATTTTTTTTGATTTGACAAGTAAAAGAGTAATTTTTTTTCTTACAGTATATTCTTGTGGTGTTTGTGTTTCATGTGGTTTTCTTGGTACTATTTGAATTGGGTCAAATTTATTGCTTAACCCTGCGACTTCGAAATTCAAATGCATCCAAATGGATTTATAAGTTAGAAATTTCATTAGAAAAATAAAATCTTATTGAATTGCTTGTCTGTATGTATGCATGTGTTACATTTTAAAATAAAAATTAACCTTATTTGATCAATTTTAGAAGAAGAAAAATTGAATATTTGGTTTTTATTAAATATTATTTTTATCTTGCGTACGTTATCTCTTCATTTCGCATTAAAATAATGAGTGTAATGTAAATGAGAAAAAGTAAAGCTGTTTATGGCATAACGAATTCTCGAAAAATGGGTCCATTAATACCTGGCGCTAACTTCTTGGTAATTGTTTTTTTTTTCTTTTGTTTTTTGTTTTTTGTTGTTGTTGTTTTTTTTTTTTTTTTTTTTTTTTTTTTTTTTTTTTTTTTTTTTTTTTTTTTTTTTTTTTTTGGGGGGGGTGGGGGCTAAATGAAGTGTGGATGGCGTGCTTTGAAACAAATTTACTGTGCATATCATGACATGTAAAACGACTCATGGATTCATTAACACTGTGCAAGAGATTTTATACTAAAAATTTGGTGTCTGCTAGGCACGTATTTGTTAGTGTCATAGATTTGTACAAAAATCTTTAAACAATACAAATATGAAACAGTTTTATGAACACATCAGTTTGTTGAATGGAGCCAGGTGTTGACTATCTCCATACGTCCCAATTCTTAGCGGTGACGTGGTTCTGTGTGGGTTTTTTTTTTTTTTTTGGTTTTTTTTTTTTTTTTTGGTTTCTTTTTTTTTTGACTCACAGGTTCACGCATGCAGAAACACACACACACACAGAGACGCACCCATGTGCACACATTACATTAATTTAAAAATAGTATGGGGGGGGGGAACGTTTCCTGTGACAGAATCGACTTTATGAAACGTCCTGAATGTGTGGCAGCTGTGCGGTGTTGGCTCAATCACGTCACTCTAAAGTCATCAGTTACCTCCTTTGACCTACTTACGAGCCCCAGTGACGTGGCTATGGACAGCTCCAAGTACGTACATGATCTAAACACCGAGTAATCAGATAATCTCACAAACTATAATCAAACAGCTTCTACTAGTTCCGGTACAAGGCCGTACTGATCTAACAACATTTGACTGACGTTGCGCCCTTCAACACTTGCCTATTACGTCAGAGTAAGAGCTCATTTTAGCACGCACGAGTTAATTTAAGCCAGTGGTTCTCAACCTTTCTAATGCCGCGACCCTTTGATACAGTTTCTCATGTTGTGGCGACCCCCAACCACAAAATTATTTCGCTGCTACTTCATAACTGTAGAGTATATGTGTTTTCCATAATTTCCGATGGCCTTAGGCGACCCCTGAGAAAAGTTCGTTTGACCCCCAAAGGGGTCGCGACCCACAGGTTAAGACCCGCTGATTTAAACGATCCGTCCCGAAGGTGGTCCGTTGTTTGAACGCTGCACCGTCAGTGACGTGCTTGGCGTCTGTAAAATGAGAGCGTTTGGACTTTCCAAATAAATTGAAGGTTACAGTTACTATTGGACGTGGGGGCAATTAACCACTATCAATATTTTCGCTGAAATTATGTATAACTCTGGATGGGAAGACTATTTCAATGTACCAAACCTTTGTGCCATCAGTGACTCGTGCTTTTCAATCTGCATTGGAATGTTACGTAATTAAAAGATAGTTCAACTTCATTTTTGACGGTATCCCCCTCCACATCACCTCTTCACTCCACCCAAACCTCCCTTGTCATCGTTTTAGGCCAATTTCCCCCACCCCCTCATAATTTAAGCCCCCCCTCACCTCCCCCGTATCCCCTTTCTACCTTATCCCCACCCATCCACAAAACAATGCCTTACAAATGCTTTAACCGTCACTACTAACCTTTCTTACACCGCTTCCAACCTATCTTACACCGCTACCAACCTATCTTACACCGCTACCAACCTATCTTACACCACTACCAACCAATCTTACACCGCTTCCAACCAATCTTACACCGCTACCAACCTATCTTATACCGCTACCAACCTATCTTACACCACTACCAACCAATCTTACACCACTACCAACCAATCTTACACCGCTACCAACCTATATAACACCACTACCAACCTATATAACACCACTACCATATATATCTGGCAACCCCTGCCTCATTTATCACTCACACTGGCTTTACCAGACTGCAGAGAATAGAGTTGTCGTGTGTGTGGAGTAGAGTGGTACTGACTTAGACGTCATGGAGTAGAGTGATACTGACTTAGACGTCATGGAGTAGAGTGATACTGACTTAGATGTCATGGAGGAGAGTGATTCTGATTTAGATGTCATAGAGTAGAACGATACTGACTTAGATGTACGATTTGAATTATTTCCCCTAAAATTTTGGACCTAATGTGATACATCGTTTTTTTTTTACTGTGGCTGTTTTTTTATCGGTACTCGACGGACAACCAAATTCGTCTTTAATTAACACCCTCCCTTACCATCCCTACTGACAAACCTATTTTCCACCCCTACTTATCATCCTTACTTTACTTCCTCACCATGTGATTTCCAAATTATTTTTTTTCCAAAATATTCATAACTTTTTAGTGACCCCGACACAATCAGAATATCCTCAAACCCCCTCTTCTCGTTGTTCTGAGACGGCATTCAAATAAATGTCACGTTTCAGTGTACAGTCGCCATCGAGCTGGCCCAGCTCACTCTTAGACTAGACACATGTTCACGGAACCCCTGACCGTTCGTACTTAAAACTAAACAAGTTAACTTCCCCAAGAATGCAGTAACCATAAGGGAGGACTTCACATGTATTGGTTGCAAAATGATCCATATGATTGCCGAAGATGACGTTCGTGTTGTAAAAGGGAAGACGAGAAAGCGATTATACGACAGACTAAAAGAACATCTTCGTAAGATTGAACGAAAAGAGTAATCTCCTGTCTCACCCCGTTGATTTCTTATGCTAATATGCCAGTTAGAAAGAAAATGATTCACTTCAAATTTTTGTTAGCACATCACCTATGGAATCAATAAAAAAATATAAAAAAAAAAACTTTCCAACTAGTAATCTTCTATTTTTCTCCTATTCTGTAATACATTCATTGTATTTTAATTTCATATTTCCATTTAAAATTTGGCCCTTCCTACTAACTGATGCTTTTATTTCGGTTTCAAAAAGCCTCGTGTAAAAGATTTGCAAAGTATCAGTGCTAAATTCTGAATTTTTATTTTTATTTTCTATTTTTTGTTTGCTGTGCTTGTTGACGAAGGCTCACAGCCGACACGTTCTACTGATTGTTCTTTGCGGAAATTTTGCTCCATAAATTCAGGTGTGTCCTTTTGGGTCAATTGCAAAGTTGTTGTTGTTTTTTGGTGGGTTTTTTTATTTTTGTGTGGAGCTCTTGTCGTCCGTGCGTTCATTTATATGCATGTACAAGAACATTCCCTTTTAATATGGGAAGTTATCTGGCGACATTTCAGACCAGGAAATGTACGTGCCCCAGTGGCGTAGCTAGGGTTCATGCCGACCCGGTGGGGGCCAAGGTGTTCCCGTCCCCCTTCCATGAAAAGGCTGCAGTATGCCGGAAAATGCCGCCCCCTCAATGTAAAGAAGAGAATATGACGCCCGGGCGGACCCCCCATATCCCCCCCCGCCCCCCCCCCAATTTCTTATAAAACTGTTTTGCCCTCAGTTGTATGGCTATATGTGTACGTTATATGTCATATGACACAACCACGGTAACACAGGAAAGCTCTTTCAAAATTTGGGTTAATTTTTTTTATTCAGATCGGGAAAAAGAAGTAAAAACCATGCGAAAATTGAGTTGTTGTTTTTAAAATTATTATTTCAATTAATCTTTTTTCTTGAAGTCTAAATCATCATGTACAGGAAAGTAAAGTTGACCTGCATGTCAGTATAAACTTTTTGTCATTGTGTCCGATGTAACCAACACTCCTCCCCACCCCCCCCCCCCCCCCCCCCCCCCCCCCCCCCCCCCCCCCCCCCCCCCCCCCCCACCCAATGTACAGGAAAGTAAAGTTGACCTGCCTGTCAGTATAAACCTTTTGTCATTGTGTCCGATGTAACCCACCCCCCCCCCCCCCCCCCCCCCCCCCCCCGCCCCGGTCCCTCCGTGTCCCCTGACATTCCACCAGGTACTCACATTAAGTTTCTACACGATGCACAATGACCAGGATGGAGGCTAACTTTAGATGAGTGACGTCGAGGTTTTCCTGGTACTCCCCCGCACTGACAACGTAGTCTCGATCGTTTGAGATCGTACCGTCACTAGCTACCGCACCTTTGCTATAATAATGTGTCCGACAGCTACCTAATCTTTACTATAATAATGTGTCCGACAGCTACCTTATCTTTGCTATAATAATGTGTCCGACAGCTACCTTATCTTTGCTATAATAATGTGTCCGACAGCTACCTTACCTTTGCTATAATAATGTGTCCGACAGCTACCTTATCTTTGCTATGTGTCGAGCATTATCCGTACAAATGAAAGAATGCTATTTTTTTAAATTTTGTTATTATTAAAAATAGTTTTCAAGTTTTTCTTTTTTCTAATACTGATAATTAAGTATGTAACTACATTTATAAATTTTACACATGGAAAAATCTTTCGCGAGCAAAATATTTTGTGTTGCTTCATTTAACCGCTCTTGATTCTTTAGCGCGTTCTGACACGAATATTAATCTTAGCTGGATGGCCGAACACTTTATTTATTATCTTGTTTTTCACGTGTCAGTGCTTGAGATCTTGTGATCCTGTGAGTCTTGGCTGCAGACATTCAACCCACACAACAATTGTAAAGACGGTCTTATTGTTTTGTCTTCCTGACTGGCGTACGTCTCAGCGTCCCACTTTTGTGTACATTGATATAAAACAAAAACACACACACTTTTGTGTACATTGATATAAAACAAAACAAAAAACACACACACACACTTTTGGTTCTCTGACGATTGCGTTTCAGCAATGATGATATGATATTTAGCACTGTGAATCGGAGCTAATATTCGGCAAAATGGATGAAGACACGGTATGTGGTTAGATTTCTCTAGTTATGATCAAAGAGAAGAATTCTGTGATTGATGCAGCCAGCAGCCAGCTTATTGGCACGGTTACATAGATGTGTGTATAGATGCAGGGAATGAAAATTGTGAGACACATGTGTATAGATGCATGGAGTGAAAATTGAGAGACACGTGTGTACAGATGCAGGGAATGAAAATTGTGAGACACATGTGTATAGATGCAGGGAATGAAAATTGTGAGACACACGTGTATAGATGCAGGGAGTGAAAATTGTGAGACACACGTGTATAGATGCAGGGAGTGAAAATTGTGAGACACACGTGTATAGATGAAGCGAGTGAAAATTGTGAGACACACGTGTACAGATGCAGGGAATGACAACTGTTGACAAGTATTGTAATTTAAATACAATTTGCTACATAGTAACAAACCTATTTTACAGTATTTTATGCTGATCAAGTAGCTATTTTTGCACTTTAGTTAATTAAAACTGTAAAATATTAACAAAAACATTGGCATACATCAGAATCCAGCCATTTTTCTTCCTTTTTTTTTCAAAACTGAATTTATTTGTTGAATAGAAGTTAAAGTCTGATCAATTTGTATAACCAAAAGAATGTAACCCTACTTTGACGTCATCCTAGTACAAGATGAGCGTTAACTCATGTCGAGTGTTGACATGTTAACTTTTAATTTCAGGCAAAGGAAGACATTGCCATCAAAGCAGCGCACGTTGAATTAAAAAGAGAGCTGGGACTGGTCGGAGCGACATCTTTGTTGATAGGCTCCATCATTGGTCAGTGCTTGTGTCGTCATCATTTGTCACTTAGTGCTGTTTTTTTCTCTTTTTTTTCTGATTGTTTTTTGCCCCCCCCCCTTTTTTTTCCTTTGCATTCAAAGTTAACAGTTTAATTAATTTTGCTTTTTCACATAACACCTTTTGGCCCCATAAACATCCCAGTCCAACCTTCCGCCGTTGGTTGGTGCCCACGCGATGGCTCTGTCTGTAAGGAAGACAATCATAATTCTGTAAAAACAAGTTATCTTCCTTAATCTCTAAGAAGTCTTGAGTTATTAACTCTGTAAATCTGGGTAGAAAATCTTGGAAGCACAGGCTTGTAGAGCTGTCAATAGCTATAAACCCTTGAATCAGGCCCTCGATGTCGAAAATATTCAACAACGACAAAGGAAATAAAATATTCTGATCAATAATTTAATGACATGACAAAAGTGTTCAAGCCATGTTTAGTGAACATTTAGCTGTTGTTGTTTTTTCCTCTATTAAATTTTTTTATGCCGCATGCAGCTTCATTCATGTTTTGTTGTTGAAAAGTTAGATTGTTTAATGTAGAGTGTCCATGAATTCTGATACAACTAATTACACTACCCCTTGTCCTGTTTCCATTCAGATTTTTTTTTCTCTCCAATTCTCACCTTTACGATTCAACAGGTTCTGGTATCTTCATCTCGCCAAAAGGTGTCCTACAGAATACAGGCTCGGTGGGGTTATGCCTCGTCATCTGGGTGCTGGCAGGAGTTGCTTCCCTTGGAAGTACGGTCCAAGAATAATTGCATAACAGAATTGTCATTTTAGGGTTTTATTCATTTTTACATTACCATTCGCCTTGTTTTTTTAGCCATAGTTAGACTTACCCGTGTTGTATGATGTATTTATATGTCATTGACCAGACCCTCCCCCCCCCCTTCCCCCGACCCATTCCGTTTTAATAAAAAAAAAACCAGGTGCTCTGTGTTACGCTGAACTGGGGACCACTATACAGAAGTCCGGTGGTGCTTACACTTACATGAGGATGGGACTCGGCAACCCCATAGCATTTGTGTACGCTCTGACAGTAGGTCATTGTTTGTCTGTGTGGCCAGTGACGTCAGAGGGTCGGTTCGCCCTGGGTGGCACATTTTTTACTTAATGTTGAGGAGTGGCAAAGAATTTTTGTGGAAGTGGCGCAACAAAAAGCTTTGGATTAACCCTTGCTAAGCCAATATCTCTCTCTCTCTCTCTCTCTCTCTGTCTCTCTCTATCTCTCTCTCTGTCTCTCTCTGTCTCTCTCTCTCTCTCTCTCTCTCTCTCTCTCTCTCTCTCTCTCTCTCTCTCTCTCTCTCTCTCTCTCTCTCTCTCTCTCTCTCTCTCTCTCTCTCTCTGTCTCTCTGTCTCTCTCTGTCACTCTATCTCTTTCTCTCTCTCACTCTCTCTCTCTCTCTCTCTTTCTCGCTCTCTGTGTGTTTGAAATTGTGTGTGTGTGTGACTAGGTGTTGGCATCTCTCTCTCTCTCTCTCTCTCTCTCTCTCTCTCTCTCTCTCTCTCTCTCTCTCTCTCTCTCTCTCTCTCTCTCTCTCTCTCTCTCTCTCTCTCTCTCTCTCTCTCTCTCTGTCTCTCTGTCTCTCTCTCTCTGTCACTCTATCTCTCTCTCACTCTGTCTCTCTCTCTCTTTCTCCCTCTCTCTCTCTGTCTCTCTCTCTATCTCTCTCTGTCTCTCTCTCTGTCTCTCTCTGTCTCTCTCTCTGTCTCTCTGTCTCTCTCTGTCACTCTATCTCTTTCTCTCTCTCACTCTCTCTCTCTCTCTCTCTTTCTCGCTCTCTGTGTGTTTGAAATTGTGTGTGTGTGTGACTAGGTGTTGGCCTGTGACTACATTAATGTGTCTCAGTGAGAGAGTGTGCGTGTTTTTCTGTGTTTCTGTGTCTGTCTGTATTTTTAACATTTTGAGAGTTCAGCTGTAAGGTAAGTTCTCGTGACGGCTCTGTGACCAACAGCAAGTGAATCACACTTCAATCAACAGCGGAGGCAGCCCGCTGGGATCAACAGCAAGTGAACACCACTTCAATCAACAGAGAGTGAAACATCCTGGGACCAACAGCCAGAGAAACATCCTGGGACCAACAGCCAGTGAAACATTCTGGGGCCAAAAGTGACTGAAACACCCTGGGACAATAGTTACTGAAAAATCCTTGGATCAACAGCGAGTGAAACATCCTGGGACCAACAGCCAGTGAAACATCCTGGGACCAACACCCAGTGAAACATCCTGGGACAGCAGCCAGTAAAACATCCTGGGACCAACAGCCAGAGAAACATCCTGGGATCAACAGCCAGTGAAACATCCTGGGACCAACAGCCTATGAAACACCCTGGGACCAACAGCCAGGGAAACATCCTGTGACCAACAGCCTATGAAACATCCTGGGACCAACACCCAGTAAAACATCCTGGAACAGCAGCCATTGAAACATCCTGGGATCAACAGCGAGTGAAACATCCTGGGACCAGCAACCAGTGAAACACCATGGGACCAAAAGTGACGAAAAAACCCTGGGAAAACAGCTACTGAAACATCCTGGGATCAACAGCGAGTGAGACATGCTGGAACCAACAGCCAGAGAAACATCCTGGGAACAAGAGCCAGTTTAACATCCTGGGACCAACACTCAGTGAAACATCCTGGGACCAAAAGCGAGTGAAACATCCTGGGACCAACAGCCAGTGAAACACCCTGGAACAACAGCGACTGAAACATCCTGGGACCAACAGCCAATGAAACACCCTGGGACCAACAGCCAGTGAACCATCTTGGGACCAACAGCCAGTGAAACATCCTGGGACCAACAGCCAGTGAAACATCCTGGCACCAACAGCCAGTTAAACACCCAGAAACAACCCTGGAACAACAGCGACTGAAACATCCTGGGACCAACAGCCAATGAAACACCCTGGGACCAACAGCCAGTGAAACATCCTGGGACCAACAGCCAGTGAAACATCCTGGGACCAACAGCCAGTGAAACATCCTGGGACCAACAGCCAGTGAAACACCCTGGGACCAACAGCCAGTGAAACACCCTAGGACCAACAGCCAGTGAAACATGCTGGGACCAACAGCCAGTGAAACATCTCGTATTTTGTGGTTTTGTTTCAATCATTCCCATGGCGATACAAAAAATTCCCTACTTTTTTTTTTGTATGTGCGTTCATTTAATACCAATGTATTTCTGAACTATATTTTCTTATTGTTTGATGGAAAGTGCCCATGTAACTCATTTAAAAAACAACTTTGGTCTTGTGTTATGCGCCCTGTCAGTGATTTAAATCAAATCTGTCCTGTTGCAGATGGTGTTTGTTCGGCTCCCAGGTGGCCTAGTGGTTGTGTTGCTCACGTTTTCGAGGTACACGGTGACCCTTCTGCCCACATGTGGATCACCGACACACCTGGAGAAATTTATTTCTGCCGCCATTCTGGGTACGTAACTGCCATGTTCTTAAGTTGGTCTGATGATTATAATTATCGCACAAAATATTTCTACAAAATAAATGGTGACTTCATTGATAGAAGTGTTGCTATCGAACAGTACATTGAAAATGTAAAAAAAAAACATAGTGTTAAGTGGTAGACCATAATTCAATGAGATGAAAGTCTTAGACCTAAATGCTATGAGAGCCCTAGTCATGTAAGTCTTAGACCTAATTGCTATGAGAGTCCGAGTCATGTAAGTCTTAGACCTAAATGCTATGAGAGCCCAAGTCATGTAAGTCTTAGACCTAAATGCTATGAGAGCCCAAGTCATGTAAGTCTTAGACCTAATTGCTATGAGAGTCCAAGTCATGTAAGTCTTAGACCTAAATGCTATGAGAGCCCAAGTCATGTGAGTCTTAGACCTAATTGCTATGAGAGTCCAAGACATACGACACTTGGACCTTAATTACACTCGTTTTCAACTGTATATCTTTTGTGCGTGGGTGTATGTGTGTGTTAGGTTAAATAACGGTCAGTTCCCGATGCTGTCCACAGTAAGCATGTTCCTTGCCAACAGCTACAGCTCGCGCTGGTCTGCCAATGTCACCATTGTCACAACTATTGGCAAGCTGTCCGCCCTTCTCGTCATCATCTTTGGTGGCATCGTTACCATCGGCCACGGTAGGTTGTCATCTGTCAATGTCACTAAAAATGTGTTTTTTGTTAGGGTGTATTAAAGATTTTTAAAAATCAATTTTGACATCCAAAATACATCATATTTTAAAAACTTTTCCATTAGGGGCTTTTGGCCTCTCTCCCCCCCCCCTCTCTCTTTCTCTCTCTATGTCTCTCTCTCTCTCTGAAGTTTGCCTTTTCTGTGAGACACATTTAGGTAAATGGTGCAATGTCGTAAGATAGGTTACTCCTAAACGTTGTATACGCAATTTTGTGCATCAGACTCTAAAAACAGGCGTAGAATCTAATTTCATATCCATTTACTGGTGAAGAATTCGCTTTCCAATCAGGTACAGTCAGTGAATTGGGGACCGGGTTTTCTGGTACAACAAGCGAACCGTCTTCATTGGCCCTGGCCTTCTACAGTGCATCCTGGGCCACAGGAGGAGGGTATGTTATGCTATGGCGTATCATGTGGAGGATTTGTGATTGTAGGGGGTATCATGTGGAGGGTTTGTGGTGGTAGGGGGTATCATGTGGAGGGTATGTGATGGTAGGGGGTATCATGTGGAGGGCACATTTGCGATTTATTGACATCAGTAACATTAGTTACCGACTACATTCGGGTGTTGTTTTCTTTTTTAAGTTATTTTGATCTTCTTTTTCTACTATGTAAAGGAGCAAAATTATTTACATTACACCTGTGGTTCTCAAAGTGGGTGGTACCAGCCCTCAAGTGACGGTAGAAAAATCCTGGGGGCGGTAAAATACTCGGTATGCTTAGGGATGACGCTGGGACCACATAAGGCAGCCGTTTTCAGCATGTGGGTGGCGACCCTTGTGGGGGTCGAACGACCCTTTCATAGGGGTCGCCCAAGACACCAGAAAACACATATACTCTATAGTTTTGAAGTAGCAGTGGACATAACTTTATGGGTGGGAGTCGCCACAACATGTGGAACAGTATTAAATTGGCGCGACATTAGGAAGGTTGAGAACCACTGACCTATGTGGTTCGGGGTAGATTATATTAGATTTTTAAAAAAAATATTTATCAAACTTGGAGATAAAAAATGTTTTTCACATTATCTTCTCTTTAACGGCCTTGAAAAATATTTAAATGGTAAAGGCAAAACACCACAGTGAAACCTGGCTTGCTATATGGAGCAGAAACATGGCGAACAACAGTAGCTGGTTCAAAAAAGCTACAGATATTTATCAACTCATGTCTCCGAACGATTTTACGAATCCGCTGGTCCAACGTCATCACCAACGAGGATCTCTGGCGGCGCACACAACAAGAACCAGTGGAAGAGTTAGTCTGCCAGCGCAGATGGAGATGGATTGGCCACACCCTCAGAAAGCCAGCATCAAGAATCACAAGACAAGCCCTCACTTGGAACCCCCAGGGCAAGAGGAAAAGAGGTCGACCCAAAACGACTTGGAGAAGGGAACTGGAGGCAGAGACCAAAAAGAGTGGGCACAACTGGGGACGGCTGGAGAGACTTGGCCAAGACCGGGATGCCTGGAGCACCTTTGCTTGGGGCCTATGCCCCTGATGGGACGACAGGCGATGATGATGATTAAAGGCAAAGTGGGGGGGGGGGAATATTGAAATGTGTGTAATCAACGGACCGTACTTAAGTTGTGAATGAGTTTTAAAGCGGCACCGCCGACAGAATTGTGGACATAATCACTGGACGCAGGAACGACATAATTGTGGACATAATCACTGAACGCAGGAACGACATAATTGTGGACATAATCACTGGACGCAGGAACGACATAATTGTGGACATAATCACTGGACGCAGGAACGACATAATTGTGGACATAATCACTGGACGCAGGAACGACATAATTGTGGACATAATCACTGGACGCAGGAATACGAAATTAAATCACAACGCTTATTTACCCTGGTGATACCGGTAAATATTGATTGTCATCAATGTCAGGAATTCAAAACAAGAGTATCGATTGTTGCATGTCTTGATAGCATTGCTTTGCCAGAGATTGGTCCTGGTGCCGACAGGTCAAATCTAACCAGTATTATTTCATTTGATAGCCTGGTTGTCATCAAATTCATATATTCTTACTCTTGATGGTTGACTAGTCTTTGATGGTTGACTAGTCTTTGATGGTTGACTAGTCTTTGATGGTTGACTAGTCTTTGATGGTTGACTAGTCTTGATTCAGAAATCAAGTAAACGACATTTTATAAATGAGAATGAGAGGGCACGGTGTGACTGTGTGGTGTGACTGTGTGGTGTGACTGTGTAGTGTGACTGTGTGGTGTGACTGTGTGGTGTGACTGTGTGGTGTGACTGTGTGGTGTGACTGTGTGGTGTGACTGTGTGGTGTGACAGTGTGGTGTGAATGTGTGGTGGGACTGTGTGGTGTGACTGTGTGGTTCTGACTGTGTCGTGAAACTGTGGTGTGATTGTGTAGCGTGACTGTGTGGTTTGAATGTGTAGTTTGAATGTATGGTGATACTGTATTGTGTAACTGCATTGTGTGATTGCATGGTAAAACTGTTCAATGTAAGTGTGTGATGTGACTGTTTGGTATGAAGTTGCTGTGTGAATTTGTCGTGTGACTTTGTAGTGTGACTCTGGTGTGTGACTGTTTGGTGTGACTGTTTGGTGTGACTGTTTGGTGTGACTGTGTGGTATGACTGTGTGGTGTGACTGTTTGGTGTGAATGTGTGGTGTGACTGTTTGGTGTGACTGTTTGGTGTGACTGTTTGGTGTGACTGTTTGGTGTGACTGTGTGGTGTGACTGTTTGGTGTGACTGTTTGGTGTGACTGTGTGGTGTGACTGTTTGGTGTGACTGTTTGGTATGACTGTTTGGTGTGACTGTTTGGTGTGACTGTTTGGTGCGACTGTTTGGTGTGACTGTTTGGTTTGAATGTTTGGTGTGACTGTTTGGTGTGACTGTGTGGTGTGACTGTTTGGTTTGAATGTTTGGTGTGACTGTTTGGTGTGACTGTGTGGTGTGACTGTGTGGTGTGAATGTGTGGTGTGAATGTGTGGTGTGACTGTGTGGTGTGACTGTGTGGTGTGACTGTGTGGTGTGACTGTGTTTTGTGACTGTGTGGTGTGACTGTGTGGTGTGACTGTGTGGTGTGACTGTGTGGTGTGACTGTGTGGTGTGACTGTGTGGTGTGACCGTGTGGTCTGACCGTGTTATGAGCTTATGTGATGTAACTGTGTGGTGTGATTTTATGGTGATTTTATGGTATGAATATTTGGTGTGACTGCGAGTAAGTTTGACCACTTATAAATTAACAAAAACTCAACCTTTAAGACTAATTTTGGTACCGCAGTTTTTTTCTTTCTGATCGTATTTCCCACTTGTGAAGGATGCATTTTTTTGTTGTTGACACAGGGGCATTTAAAGATTGATTATTTTTCGTGTAGTGTTAGCCTGGTAAACGGCTGAAACGAGCTTAGTGGGTGAGCGAGCTATCTCCTAAACATTCGGTTGACGCAGGAGGTTTTAAAACTAAACTAGTGTTAGCCAATGCAGAAAAGCTGTGGCGACACCCTCCTCCGTTTCAGACATCCCCATGAGCTTGATTGGGTCTGCCTGCTCTGTTTACACCCTGCTCTGATGACACCTTGCTCTGTTGACACCTTGCTCTGTTGACAACCTGCTCTGTTGACACCCTGCTCTGTTGACATCCTGCTCTGTTGACACCCTGCTCTGTTGACACCCTGCTCTGTTGATAGCCTGCTCTGTTGACACCCTGCTTTATTGACATCCTGTTCTCTTGACACCCTGCTCTGTTGATACCCTGCTCTGTTGACACCCTGCTTTATTGACATCTCGTTCTGTTGACAGCCTGCTCTGTTGACACCCTGCTCTGGCGGCAAAATGATCGTGTGGCTACTACCATCTGGCTGCAACTTGCTCATGTTATAACCTGAGTTCTGTTTTGGAACGGACTTGAGCGAATTTTGTTTTGTAATTCTCTATTTTTCGCCACCTCCCCCCCCCCCTTTTTAAGGTTTCATCTCGGGCAGTCCTTATCCCGTGTGACGCTACTGGTTCATCTAAATGTGTTTTAACCATTCGAACATAGTGCATAACATTTGTTTCACGATATTAGTATCTTCCTTTCTTGAAATTTTAGCTTTGGTGGTAAATCCATTTTTAGGTGAAGGCTACTAGGATAAAAAGCTATTTTAAACCTGAAGTCGAAGCTCGGGATATCTTACCTAGATTTTCAGTTTGAGAAGAAAATTTCATATCATTATTATGTACCTTGAAAGTGGTCAAAGTGGCCCAAGAAGTGCAAGATGATATATTACATCCGTCAGAAACTGCTGAGAGTGTTTCTAGGTGTTTAAACCGGACATTTAGAAATGGAAACACTTTACTAGGTCAATTAATTAATAGAGAGTAATCATAATTGAGCTGTGCAGAGGTAAGTTATTATTACTAAGTGCCCTAATCATGGTCCTAGCAAAAACATGTGGTCAGAATGGATCAAGGTAATCAACTTTAATATTAGTTAAAAGTTCAATTAAATATAAAACATTCCACATTGTATTGTGTCGGTATCTTCCTTACAGAGATGTGATAAATAACGTCCTGAATAAATTTAAAAAAAACGATGGTAAAAAGAGGGAGAGGCAAAAAAAGGGGGGGGGGGGGG
>CAXITT010000065.1:1358535-1378151 GCA_964033795.1 Lymnaea stagnalis
TATATACTATATATATATATATATATATATATATATATATATATATATATATATATATATGTATGTGTGTGTGAGACTTTTGAAAAAAATATTTAAATCCTTGTTACAGGGAGAATTTGAATGCTTTGGTCGAAGAAATCAAGAACCCTACAAAGTAAGAGAACGTGTTAAACATAGTTGTTGTCGTTCTAAGGTTATGCTAAACTTTCTCGCCTGGCTGCCTTGCTGCGTTGGACTTTTTAGTTCATCATCTCAACATATCTAATCTAATGTTAAAATTATTATTATTATTTTAAAAATCTTATTACCCATTAATTTGTTTTTGATTTATTATTATTTTGTAAGCTACCCTTCAAATTTGATTCGCATTAGTTTGATAGATGAACAATTTATAATTTTAGGCAAAAATGTTTTAAAGAGTGGGAAAATAAAACGTTTTAAGATTTTTCTGAAATGTTTCAGAAACCTTCCCAGAGCGGCCATTTTTGGTGTCCTGGTCGTCATTGTCGTGTACACACTGACCAACGTGTCATACCTGGCCGTCATGTCCAGGGCTGAGTTGGTCAATGCGAAGGCTGTGGCTGTAGTAAGTGTCTTTCTGACCCTGGGGGGGGGGGCATTTTTCCATGCGTGTAAACGAGGAAAGGGACGCGTAGATTAAGATTTCTAATTTTAACAACTGATATTTTTACAGGCATCCACTCAATGAATACGGTTTAGACAGAATTTCTTTTGTTACAGTCTATGGAAACCAAAAACAGCCGCGAACATTGCCATTTAAAATGTCTTCCCATTTCACTACCCAAGATTCTACGCTTGTTGTGCTCATAAGATATAATTTCGAGCTTCTATAAATTATGTATCGAATAAATTCGTTTCCAAAGTTGCTTGTCGTTACCAGTGGTAAAATCTAGACCAAATTTCTCCAATTGCAGGTGTTTGGAGAACGTGTTCTGGGTCCAGCTACTGTGGTCATTCCACTGGCCGTCATGGTGTCCACTCTTGGAACGGCCAACAATGGCATCCTGAGTGGATCCAGGTATGTAGTTAGTACAACAATGACATAACGGGCTCCAGGTATGTAGTTAGTACAACAATAACGTAAGTGGCTCCAGGTATGTCGTTTGTACAACAATAACATTATGGGATCAAGGTAGGTAGTTAGTACAACAATGACGTAAGTGGCTCCAGGTAAGTACTTAGTACAACAATCACGTAAGTGGCTCCATGTAACTCATTATTACAACTTTTACATAAGTGGGTCCAGGTATGTAGTTAGTACAACAAGGACGTAACTGGCTCCAGGTATGTAGTTAGTACAATAATAATATCAGTGGCTCGAGGTATATAGCTAGTAGTACAATCATATTGGTGGCCCCAGGTATATGGTGCATGCTGTGTATATCTTGAGATATTTCCATCTTGCTCAGTCCCTTACGCTCGACCGAGACATAGCACCGCCACAGCACACACCACTCTGTTTGCTGCAACGATTATAATGGCACATGATCCATATTTTGATCTGGGCAGTCTAAAGTTACCGTGTTATGAGCAGGGCCGTCTTTACCGCAGCTGAGGCTCGTGGCCCAGTAATGCACTGAGGCCCCTAACTCTCTATGCTCTATAAACTCAGGGCCGTGCTAAGGGTGGGCGAGTGGGTCAATCCCCCCTGGTGCAAATGATCAGGGGACGTTAGTGAATTAAACGATAAAATCCCATGTACTTTGCACTATGGGTGGCAAAGTCCTTTTTACTATAGTTTACCCTGGGTAGGCAGCGCTTTTCTGGTAACGGCTATTCAAGTTATGTTATGAAGAGCATTATGGTCTAGGTTGGCCTATGCGTTTTGACCAGTTTCTTTCAAATAATTTTTCCGAGGGGGAGTGTGGGTAGTATTTCATGTTTTCGGTGGGGGGCTGGGGGAGGGCAGGACATTTATAAGCATCTAAAGTGGTCTAACATGATTGTAGACACAACTTCTCACTATATTTTTTCGATCTGGGGAAAAGTCAAACTTGCTGACGATAGTTATTCCCCTTTAAGAGGAATCCAACTTGTGATTCGGATTATACTATTGATTTTGGAATGTGCCGATATATTATCGTGGGCTGAACTTGGGAAACGTGCTGTCCACTGACTTTTAAATCAAATTAAATTACCAATATCTTTGAATATTCATTAACAATATGTAAAGCATGATACCTCTAAAAGAGTGAGTCTCCTGGAAGCGTGAGGCCCCCTAGAAGCGTGATGCCCCGGGCCAGGGTCCAGTGGGCCCATGCCTTAAGACTTAAGACGGCACTGGTTATGAGCAATGCAATTTTAATGAGACGAGAATCATTTCAGAATTGAACTCAGAGCTAAATTCAATATTTTGCGTCTTTTACAATAAACATCTCCTAAGTTGTTTTCATAAATATTATTTATTGTTAATGTTCTTATATATATATATATATATATATATATATATATATATGTATGTGTGTGTGAGACTTTTGAAAAAAATATTTAAATCCTTGTTACAGGGAGAATTTGAATGCTTTGGTCGAAGAAATCAAGAACCCTACAAAGTAAGAGAACGTGTTAAACATNCACACACATATATTTATATATATAAATATATATATATATATATATATATATATATACATATATATTGAGTTGCATCTAATTTTTAAGTTCTTTGGTGAATTTCACACAGTTTATTATTATAATATATATTTGTTTATGGTGTACCTTTTTTTTTATTATATAATTTCAGTGTTTTTTCGTCATGTTTATGTGTCTTCATAGTGTTATTCTCCATTCGCGTGTCAGTTGTTTGGGTTTACCGTATATTTCATGTTGTTATTTTCTAATGTTCAGTTTGACTGTATAGTTCATGTTGTTATTTCCTAATGTTCAGTTTGACTGTATATTTCATGTTGTTATTTTCTAATGTTCAGTGTGACTGTATAGTTCATGTTGTTATTTCCTAATGTTCAGTTTGACTGTATAGTTCATGTTGTTATTTCCTAATGTTCAGTTTGACTGTATAGTTCATGTTTTTATTTCCTAATGTTCAGTGTGACTGTATAGTTCATGTTGTTATTTCCTAATGTTCAGTTTGACTGTATAGTTCATGTTGTTATTTCCTAATGTTCAGTTTGACTGTATAGTTCATGTTGTTATTTCCTAATGTTCAGTTTGACTGTATAGTTCATGTTGTTATTTCCTAATGTTCAGTTTGACTGTATAGTTCATTTTTTTTATTTCCTAATGTTCAGTTTGTAAAGCTAAAGCGTGCATCGAATATTACTGCTACGTTCCAAGCTCACTTACATAATGTATGTACTACATGCAGGGTGACCTTCTGTGCAGCCAGAGACGGAAACTTGCCTGACATACTCAGTTACATACAAGTCCATCGTCTGACACCCCTCAGTGCCATGACAGTGACGGTCAGTTTGAATGACACAATGATCGCTCGCCAGCTTCTTCTGTTCATCATCTAGGGACAGAGCGTTCAGTTAATTCTGTATTGAAACATTTAGGAACTACATAAATGTTTCATTGGCAAAATAAAATAAAGCATTATCTACAAATGTGCCACGGGTACTGTGTAGTAGGTGTGAAGTTAGGAATGTAGTAATATATGTAGTTAGGTTTCTATATTTAGTTTTGTAGTTGGTGTATAGTTAGGTGTGTAGTTTGGTGTTTAGTTAGGTGTGTAGTTTGGTGTTTAGCTAGGTCTGTAAATAGGTGTGCAAATAGGTGTGTAAATAGCTGTGTAGTTACGTGTGTAGCTAGGTGTGTAGTTCGTTGTGTACCCTCACAGCCTCCCATTAAATACACCACCTCTCATTAACTACATCACCTCCCATTAAATACATCACCACCCATTAAATACATCACCTGCCATTAAATAAACCACCTCCCATTAAATACATCACCTCCCATTAAATACATCACATCCCATTAACTACATCACCTCCCATTAAATACACCACCTCCCATTAACTACATCACCTCCCATTAAATACATCACCTCCCATTAAATACATCACCTCCCATTAAATAAACCACCTCCCACTAAATACATCACCTCCCATTAATTAAATCACCTCCCATTAAATACATCACCTCCCATTAACTACATCACCCCCCATTACATACATCACCTCCCGTTAAATACATCACCTCCCATTAACTACATCACCACCCATTAAATACACCACCTCCCATTAAATACATCACCTCCCATTAAATACACCACCTCCCATTAAATACATCATCTCCCATTAAATACATCACCCACCATTAGCTACATCACAACCCATTAAATACATCACCTCCCTTTAAATACATCAACTCCCATTAAATACACCACCTCCCATTAAATACATCACCTCCCATTAACTACATCACCTTTCATTAAATACATCACCTCCCACTAAATACATCACCTCCCATTAATTACATCACCTCACATTAAATACATCACCTCCCATTAACTACATCACCCCCATTACATACATCACCTCCCGTTAAATACATCACCTCCCATTAACTACATCACCACCCATTAAATACACCACCTCCCATTAAATACATCACCTCCCATTAAATACACCACCTCCCATTAACTACATCACCTCCTATTAAATACATCACCAATCATTAAATACATCACCACCCATTAAATACATCACCTCCCATTAAATACATCACCTCCCATTAAATACATCACCACCCATTAAATACATCACCTCCCATTAAATACACCACCTCCCATTAACTACATCACCTCCCATTAAATACATCACCACCCATTAAATACATCACCTCCCATTAAATAAACCACCTCCCATTAAATACATCACCTCCCATTAAATACATCACATCCCATTAACTACATCACCTCCCATTAAATACATCACCACCCATTAAATACATCACCTCCCATTAAATACATCACCTCCCATTAAATACATCACCTCCCATTAAATACATCACCTCCCATTAACTACATCACCTCCCATTAACTACATCACCTCCCATTTACTACATCACCTCCCATTAACTACATCACCTCCCATTTACTACCTCCCTCCCATCAACCACGCCACCCCCCCACTAACTCCGCCACTCTTATCTCCCCAGGCGGCCATGGCTCTGATCTTCCTAGTGCCAGGTGACATCGAGGCGCTGATCAACTACCTGAGCTTCCTGATGTCCTTCTTCAACATGTGCGTCTTTCTCGCCATGCTCCGCTTTAGACTCTGGACTATGAAACACGCACGACGAATCATAACGGTCTGTGCAATAACTTTGACATCTGGTTTCTCTGGTAAAAAAATAATATGTAGAAAATGAAATACAGAACGGCGCAAAAAATTGGACCTGCTCAAGCCATTTATTATTTCATGATACACTCATTAATAAAATTCTGGGACAATTATTTTTTAAGCAGTTTGGGCATGAGTCAGCATACTAGAAATCATAAGGTTATGCATTTTAAATTATATGGTTTTGATCATAGGTCCCATGATTATATCATAGGTCCCATGATTATATCATAGGTCCCATGATTATATCATAGGTCCTATGATTATATCTCGTTTTCATTATTATTTTATAGGGCCCTATGTAAATGCCGGTCAGCGAGCACTACCTAGCTTAGCGAAACTAATGAGACAAGAAAATGTATAAAAGTTAAATAAAGTTGACAGCCATGATAGCAGGTTTATACATACTTGTGCGTTTTGTCTAACAATTCACGCTGACACATTCCCGTTTTATTTACGCAAATTGTTCGTGTTTCAATTAAGCTACATAAAAAAGCAAGGCTGACATTTATAATCAGACAGCTCAAATGTGTATACTTAAGGAACAGGAGGGGGTGGGGGGCTTTAGTATTCGTTTCAAACTGGAAATTGTTAAAATAACTTAGATAATAATTATGCTGTTTCGTGATTTTTGGTTTATTTTCTGAAAGAAATCAACGCATATCGTAAGTTTGAAAACATTACTATTCTTGACACATAATGTCCATTAAAAATACAACATCATAAATTTTAAGCAAATATTGCCTGTAAAGCATTTCAAAATAGATATTTTTTTAACAGTATAACGGTTAGCAATAAATGGTAATATCTAATAGATGCCTCTCACATCATTGATTTAAAAAGAAATATTTTATTATCTTTAAGGTCAAATAAAAATAATTTATAAATTTGCCACTGGTCCCTGGTGCAGTAGGAAACTGATCCATCGGTCCGCAAAACTTTTAAAAAAGTTTGGGAACCACTGCTCTAGAACGCATCAAGAAAACATTCGAACTGCTGTAAAGGAGTATCGCGTACGTCAGAGTTTGTATCTTAATTTCAGGTCCCCCTCGTGATTCCAGTCCTGATGGTGTTACTGAACCTGTACCTGTTTATCGCCCCTTTGGTCATCAGGCCCAGGCTGGAGTACGTCTACGTGGCCACTGGTCTCTTCGGCGGGGGGCTCCTTCTGTATGTGACCTTAATTCACTTAAGACTAACACTACCATTTTATGGTGAGCTTTGGTATGTCATACTTCTCGCTGTTACACGCAAAGCCTCTTATAGAGTCTTCGCTGTTAGGCCAGGGGTCGGGAACCTTTTTGTCTGAGAGAGCCATGGAAAGTAATTCTGTGAAAGCCATACATTATGTTTAAAACTAAAATTCAAGTAAATGTGTGCCTTTTGTGTAATTTCAACACTAAAAATGCAATAATTATGTCCCTGAATTCTTTTTAATAACATTGTTATGCTGTTGCTAATCAATAATGAGTATTTCTTACCATTTACGCGATTTTTTTTTATAATCGAACATTTGTCTGCGAGCCAGATGCAGCCATCAATAGAGCCACATCTGGCTCGTGAGCCATAGGTTCCCGACCCCTGTGTTAGGCTGTTACGGTTATATCCAAAGCTTCTTATTGAGTCTTCTCTATTAGACCGTTACTGTTATATGCAAAGCTTCTTATAGAGTCCTTGTAGCTCTATTTAGTGATTTGCTGGGATAATAACAAACACAGTGCCATTAACAGGAACTTTTCTTTTAAATGCAGACAAATTGGTGACCTGGACTCAACTTGTCTTGGAAGTTTGTCCGTCGGCCAAGTCTGTGCAATGATTTGACGTTTTGCCTCCAGTCGAGGAGTTTTTTCATCTCTCCAATTTGTGTTTTAAATCGTTTATTGTTGTTGCTGTTTGTGTTGTTGTTGTTAATTTGTCATAAAAATTGTATATCATCATTAAGGTCGTAAATCAAACATATATTATACAGCACAACTAATGTCCTGTACGTTAATGACCTTGCGACATGCTACAGATACACTGAAAGATGTAACATATGTAAATAGACAGAGCTGCATTTAAATAGCTACAGAGATAATTATGATATATTTATTTATCTATTGTATAAATCACACCATTAATTTATTCTAATTACTCGCAGATATAACCAGGTGGTACTCGAGAGATAATGGAAGGCATCTTGCGCTATATTCTACCTACTGCTGTAAAGCCTCGACATTTAAAAAGTCCTTTAAAATTTATTTTTAGGAAATAGAAAGCCAAGCAATCCTTATTTTTTTAAAAAAGAAGCTATATATAGAGAGATTTACGTTTCTAACTTCAGTGGATTTGAGCAAATTTTATCCAACACCTAAAAGATGCTTACACAAAACTTTTTCACAGCCATGAGCTGCGAAGACAACATACGTCCCGAAAAATTGTAAAAAAATATATTATTATGCATTTTAATTTAAAATATTTACGCGTTTGAATATCTGTTAAGTCAGTGGTTCTCAACCTTTCTAGTGTCGCGACCCTTAAATACAGTTTATCGTGTCGTGGCGACCCCCTGCCACACAATTATTTTCGTTTCTTCTTCATAGCTGTAAGGATATGTGTTTTCAGATGGTCTTAGGCGACCCCTGGGAAATGGTCTCGCGACCCCCAAAGGGGGTTTAGAACCGCTGTGTTAAGTTAACGTATATGATATAAGTTTGGAACGTCATATTTTCTTTTGTTTTTCTGAAACAGTTGTTGTTATAAATCTGCGGTGTTCAAGCGGATGGGTCATAAGAATATTAATATAGCTCAGGGGCGTCAAAAAATATGCGGTTGCGCCTTGGGAGGGGGTGGGGGACACTAATTGGGATTTTTTTCAGCTCCACCCGCATTGCTTGATAATTCATTATGTAAAGGATTTATAGGGAAATAGTTTTTAGGAGTTGTTTAATCTTTTAAGATGACTGTAACAACGCAAAGAAAGCCTTTTAAGATGGCTGTAACAACGCAAAGAAAGCCTTTTAAGATGACTGTAAAAACGCAAAGAAAGCCTTTTAAGATGACTGTAACAACGCAAAGAAAGCCTTTTAAGATGACTGTAACAACGCAAAGAAAGCCTTTTAAGATGACTGTAACAACGCAAAGAAAGCATTTTAAGATGACTGTAACAACGCAAAGAAAGCCTTTTAAGATGACTGTAACAACGCAAAGAAAGCCTTTTAAGATGACTGTAACAACGCAAAGAAAGCCTTTTAAGATGACTGTAACAACGCAAAGAAAGCCTTTTAAGATGACTGTAACAACGCAAAGAAAGCCTTTTAAGATGACTGTAACAACGCAAAGAAAGCCTTTTAAGATGACTGTAAAAACGCAAAGAAAGCCTTTTAAGATGACTGTAACAACGCAAAGAAAACCTTTTAAGATGACTTTAACAACGCAAAGAAAGCCTTTTAAGATGACTGTAACAATGCAAAGAAAGCCTTTTAAGATGGCTGTAACAATGCAAAGAAAGCCTTTTAAGATGACTGTAACAACGCAAAGAAAGCCTTTTAAGATGACTGTAACAATGCAAAGAAAGCCTTTTAAGATGACTGTAACAACGCAAAGAAAGCCTTTTAAGATGACTGTAACAACGCCAAGAAAGCCTTTTAAGATGACTGTAACAACGCAAAGAAAGCCTTTTAAGATGACAGTAACAACGCAAAGAAAGCCTTTTAAGATGACTGTAACAACGCAAAGAAAGCCTTTTAAGATGACTGTAACAACGCAAAGAAAGCCTTTTAAGATGACTGTAACAACGCAAAGAAAGCCTTTTAAGATGACTGTAAAAACGCAAAGAAAGCCTTTTAAGATGACTGTAACAACGCCAAGAAAGCCTTTTAAGATGACTGTAACAACGCAAAGAAAACCTTTTAAGATGACTGTAACAATGCAAAGAAAGCCTTTTAAGATGGCTGTAACAATGCAAAGAAAGCCTTTTAAGATGACTGTAACAACGCAAAGAAAGCCTTTTAATATGACTGTAACAACGCAAAGAAAGCCTTTTAATATGACTGTAACAATGCAAAGAAAGCCTTTTAATGTGACTGTAACAATGCAAAGAAAGTCTTTTAATGTGACTGTAACAATGCAAAGAAAGCCTTTGCATAAAATATTTTCAAAAATTTAAGAGAAAACCATTTAATTTGCGGCTCCATTGAGTGGAATCGTTCGGCTTCATAAAGTGCCTAACTAACCTTCTGCGCATACTTTCTTTAGGTAATGAATTGTAAGAAATTTTAATAAGATGACATTCTACCTTTTAGTGTATTTTAACACGTCTTCAAACATTTTAATTTTTTAAATACTTTCTTTCTACTCCCATATCCATGTCAGTTTGTAGCGTACTGTTTTTGCCGTCACACATGACCTTCTCATTCGTTCCACTTAGTCTTCCTCGCCCTGACATGTAAGTTCGTATTTGAGTTGATGACATAGTTACGGCTCCGGTGTGCTGGGGCGAGGGGAGGGTGGGGGGAGTGGGGTGGTGAGTTACTGGGAAAGAAGTAAAGTTTTTTTTTTTTTTTTTTTTTTTTTTTAAAGGCCACCCTACCATTTCGCTTCCAATAACCATCATTATTAACTGTAGGATTTTGGAATGGGATAAGTGAAGAATTTGGGGAAAACATTTCGGAAATTTGACTTTGAAAAACGGATGTTAAGCAGTCGTTAAATTCAATTTAAATTTATTTATTTTTTTCCCTGGTAAAGAGCTTAGTCGCTATACCCGTGATTTTGTAAGTGTTGGTTATTGAATTAAAAAAATATTGTTTTGTGGATAAATTAAAGTTTACAATTTTTATACTAAAAAGTATAAACTTACTTTATATAAAAAAAAAGACTGTCTTTCAAAGACAACTTTGAACGCTTTAAAAAGTAGAACATAAAAAATTTCTTAGGGTTATTTTTTTTCTCTTTGTCCTTTTTTTTCTTTTTTAGTGATTTTATTTCAAGTTGTTTAAAAGTGGGAGGAAATATGAATGTGTAGGGAAATGTGAACGCTTAGGGAAATGTGAATCTTTAGTTAAATGTGAACGTTTAGGTAAATGTGAATGTTTAGGGAAATGTGAATGTTTGGTACGGTTAGTGTTTGTAAGAATAAGTCAGTTTTATTAATTGTTGGTTTGAATGTGGCAGCCAGTTTTGGGTGAAGAGTTCTTCTTATTACACTAAAGGTATATCCCCCCACCCCTAAAAAAATGTATAAAATTATATGCACGATTTTAGGTAATTAAGTCAGCAATATATATGACTTTATAAGTCAAAAAGTTGTCTAACTTTATAACATAAATTAAACTTTTATTCAAAAATCTTTTTGAGTTTACGTTTTTTCATTGACATGTTGAGTGTCCGAATTGACACCATACGTTCAACAATTCTGGAACCGCTCCCCATGTTCCATGGACTTATTAATTGAACAAACTTAACCGATTCACCATTAGTCACGGACGTGTTTAAAGTAAGTATCAATTGTTACACTACATACCGAGGGATACCAGACTCAATACACCACTTACACTTACAACATAAAAAGCTCGACCTGTAAATTAGGGCATTTCCCCACCCTCCCCTCGGCAATGGGGTTGACCTACTCTACTGTGTTGACCCCTGTTTAGCAGTAAAAGAGGGTCTGCATATCAACCAAGAGGTTATTAGTGTAGTAGTGGGACGGCGTCCTCAGCTAGCTCTCATCAGTTCAGCCATAAAAGCACCGACGAAATCACCCAAGAAACCACCCATAAAACCACCTATGAAAACACATGAAATCACCCATGAAACCACCCATGGAACCGCCCATCAAACCAGCCATGAAACATACCATTAAAACACCCATGAAACCACCCATAAAAAACCCATGAAGCCACCCTAGACATCACCCATGAACCAACCAATGAAACCACCAATGAAACCAACCATTGAACACCCATGAAACCACCCATGAAACCACCCATGAAACCACCCATGAAACTACATTTGAAACCAAACATGAAACCACCTATGAAACCTACTATTAAACCACCTATGAAACCTCCCATGAAACCACCCATGAAACCACCCACGAAACCACCCATAAAACCACCCATTAAACCACCCCTGAAACCAACCATGAAACCACCCATTAAACCACCCATGAAAATACCCATTAAAACAATATTGAAACACTCATTAAACCACTCATGAAACCAACCTTTAAACTACTCATGAAACGACCAATTAAACCACCTTTAAAACCACCCATGAAAACACCCTTGAAACCACCCATGAAACCACCCATGAAACCACCCATGAAATAACCCACGAAACCACCCATAAAAACACCCATGAAACCACCAATGAAACAACCCATGAAAACATCCATGAAACCACCCATGAAACCACCCATTAAAAAACCCATTAAACCACCCATTAAACCACCCATAAAAAGCCAATGAAGCCACCCATGAAATCATCCATGAACCAACCAATGTAACCAACAATAAAAACCACCCATTGAACACCCATGAAACCACCCATGAAAACATCCATTAAACCACCCATTAAACCACCCATTAAACCACCCATTAAACCACCCATTAAACCACACCCATTAAACCACACATGAAACCACCCATTAAACCACCCATGAAACCACCCATTAAACCACACCCATTAAACCACACATGAAACCACCCATTAAACTACCCACGAAACCATCCAGTAAAACACCCATTAAACCACAATTGAAACACCCATTAAACCACACATGAAACCAAACATTAAACTACCCATGAAACCACCCATGAAAACACACATTAAACCACCCATGAAACCACCCATTAAACCACCTATGAAAACACCAAATAAACCACAATTGAAACACCCATTAAACCAATCATGAAACTAACCATTAAACTACCCATGAAACCACCCATGAAACCACCCATTAAACCACCCATTAAACCACCCATTAAACCACCCATTAAACCACCCATTAAACCACCCATTAAACCACCCATTAAACCACCCATTAAACCACCCATTAAACCACCCATTAAACCACACCCATTAAACCACACCCATTAAACCACACCCATTAAACCACACATGAAACCACCCATTAAACTACCCATGAAACCACCCATTAAACCACACCCATTAAACCACACATGAAACCAACCATTAAACTACCCATGAAACCACCCATTAAACCACACCCATTAAACCACACATGAAACCACCCATTAAACTACCCATGAAACCACCCATTAAAACACTCATTAAACCACCCATTAAACCACCCATGAAACCACCCATTAAACCACACATGAAACCACCCATTAAAACACCCATTAAACCACACATGAAACCAACCATTAAACCACCCATTAAAACCCCCATTAAAACACCCATGAAACCACCCATGAAACCACCCATGAAACCACCCATGAAACCACCCATGAAACCACCCATGAACATGACCTAAAATAAACCGATGAAATCGGAATTCCTGGTTCATGCCATGTTCTCTTAATGTTCACAGTACGTATCTCTAGCTCTGACTGCTGTTCACAGTACGTATCTCTAGCTCTGACTGCTGTTCACAGTACGTATCTCTAGCTCTGACTGCTGTTCACAGTACGTATCTCTAGCTCTGACTGCTGTTCACAGTACGTATCTCTAGCTCTGTCTGCTGACTCACTGGTTGCAGTTGGCCGACTCTAAACCTGGGATCACCGCTTTGTTAGTTTGTCCTGAAAGAGACCCACGCAATATGTTAATACATGTGTCTTGCAACATGTGTTGCCCTTCGCCTCACCTGAGCACATACAAAGGGTCTTTTTTCACATTCTGTCCCCTGTCTTGTTTAACATTGCGCCCCCCCCCCCCCCCCTTTTTTTTATATGTTAATCCATGTGTCTTGCAACATGTGTTGCCCCTCGCCTCACCTGAGCACATACAAAGGGTCTTTTTTCACATTCTGTCCCCTGTCTTGTTTAACATTGCGCCCCCCCCCCCCGCTCTTTTTTTTGAAACGTAATTACATTTCCCCGGGAGACGAAATGTCCCGCATCCATAACTTTCAAATTGCCCGTTACCCCGAGTGGCGTGCGCCTAACGTTGGGAAACACTGTGTTAATTTAATAAACACTTGCTGGGTCAACGCAACCCGTGTAAAGTACGGGAAGTGGTGCCTACTCTTTCTATTTATTTCTTTTATCAATGAGCGTGCTGGAGAAATCAATTACGATCATAGCCGTGAATATCACGTGACTGCTCGGAACCTTTCCATCTCGCTTCCCACTATACCTTTGCCTTTCTTTTAGGCACGGCTTTAAGCTGTCAATGAGCTGTGGGTAAGGAATATATTCATTTATGTGCATTTGGTACGTACGACAAACGAGGGGAAGCAGCAAATGAGAGAGCATCAGTGTGCGCAATGACAGCAGGGCGGACAAGATCCGCTCGGAAATTATTATTATAGAAAGAGGGTCCAGCGTGTAGAATAGTAAAGACACAAATAGGTCAAGTTTCGAAAGTTTCGAAATTTTCAGAAATTGTGAAACCAAACCCTGTAACATATCGAAAGAAAATTGAAGACAGGCAATAGACCTCTCCGTGACACACCGAACACCAACACAAGTCCACGCACTACAGAAGTGTATACCTATGATTATCTTAATATAAAAAATATCCTCTATTAAAGAAACCAAGAATGTAGGAAGCGACCTGTAGATGTAAACATGCATGTAAACCAGCGTGCTCCCCAGGGGTCACGAAATCTAAAGGATCGCTCATTAAGGACCTGTTTTGACTAAGGGGGTTCACTGAATGGCTGTTTTTGTGTGTGTTTTTTTGTTGTTGTTGTTTTTTTTACATTAGAGAAATAATTTTATGTAGATGTCTTGTGGCTAAACTGTTTTAGTTTGAAAATGTTGACTTTATTCAAACACGTATTTACTTATGTGCTGAAATAAATGTAATTTTTTTTTTTAAAAAAGCATTTTAATTTGTGTGGATCAATAAAAGAATATGATCTACACTAAAGTTTGAGAAGCGCTGATCTTAAGTCCATTAAAAATACCAGGTGTGTCCAAAGTGTCAGCTTTCTTTGTCACATGGTCGCGGCCAGCAGAGACTTGCTGGTTGTGTTGGTCAGTGGTCAGTGCCATGCCGTTAGTTAAAATCCTGTTGTGACTTTGCTTCAGTGCCTTTGGGTTAAAATTCAACAAGGGAATCCAACATCTGGGAGTAAATTCACGAACATACAAAGCTCATATTCGCCGTTGACTGATTCACACACCAGCTTTTTGGCTCCAGCCAACAGGGAACAACTTGATTGCACTATCAATGAAAATTAAAAAGAAATCTGTAACAATACATACGTGAAACACCGCACATGATCTGGAGATGATTTCACTGGATTGATTTAGTGTGAGTGTCACCAAGCAGGATAACCTAGAGCTTGCATCAATGGATAATACTAAGGTAATAAAACCTTGCATCAGTGGATAATACTAAGCTAATAAAATCTGAATTTCATCATAGAGTTAAATATAATTACAGATATTCGCAGTAATTTTTTTTTAAAGGAATTTATAACAAAAACAGACTGCGAGACATAATGATGATTCTTGACGTAGGACCAGATAGATTTATATGTCACTATTTTCGCTATGCCCACACTCTTTGACAGAAAATACCAGATGTCCAGAAGACCATGGAGGTGGCCGAAAAGGTGGAGTTGAAGCGGGAGCTGGGTCTCATTGGCGCCACGTCGTTTGTGATAGGGAACGTCATTGGTGAGTTGTGGGACGGTGACTTTTTTGTGAGTGGTGTGTGGTGTGTGTGTGTTCACCATTAAGGTTGAAAGCGTCCTTCGAGTGGTCGACAACGTCATCCGAAAGGGTTTCAAGCGCATTCCTTATAGTAATGAGCGTCATGGGCGTGCCTGTAAGCAGTGGCATGAATTTAAAAAATGCCACCCGGGATGAACCCCATAAAACACCATTAGAGTTGTGATATATTATACATAAGTGTGCCCTATCAAAATACTTTAGATCAGGGCAGTCGGCCCAACTCATCAGTCAAAAGGGCCAAAATCAGCAGCAGGGCGATTAAAATAATTTTGAGAGCCCTATTTCTTTTCAAGAACTTTTCAAGAACAATGTTTTTGGGAGTCAATCCCCCCTTGTGTTCGACAGGCCAAGCCACATTCAGGTCGTTAAAAGCCGCACTCAGGTCGTTAAAGAGCCGCACTCAGGTCGTTAAAGAGCCGCACTCAGGTCGTTAGAGAGCCGCACTCAGGTCGTTAAAGAGCCGCACTCAGGTCGTTAAAGAGCCGCAATCAGGTCGTTAAAGAGCCGCACTCAGGTCGTTAAAGAGCAGCACTCAGGTCGTGAAAGAGCCGCACTCAGGTCGTTAAAGAGCCGCACTCAGGTCGTTAAAGAGCCGCACTCAGGTCGTAAAAGAGCCGCACTCAGGTCGTTAAAGAGCCGCACTCAGGTCGTTAAAGAGCCGCACTCAGGTCGTTGAAGAGCCGCACTCAGGTTGTAAAAGAGCCGCACTCAGGTCTTTAAAGAGCCGCATGCAGCCCGCGAGCCACGATTTTCCGACCAATGCTTTAGATTAACAAACCCAAAATGTAAAAATTGCACATCGGTCCATATATGGATACTAATTTTCACTTAAAGGAGAGCCTTTAGACAAGTATTATGGTCAACTTTAATAGTAATAAATCGACGCCCCAGCAATTGAGCATTTTAAAATATGTTGACCGGCCAAGTTCCAAAAACGTGTCAAAATTATCACCGATAATGGAGAGGGGGGGATATCATTTAAAAATTTGTCTCATTAATATCATTTGAAAAATGCGTGAGATTTAGCCTTTTCCGTTTGTTAATACATCCCCCCCCCCCGGGGCCACCTTAAATGAAATGGGCACAGCATATGTCAAATGGGTTTATTTAAAGTGTAGCCATATCGAAATCCTTTCTATATTTATTGAATATAACTTTTCAATGACACCTCATTTAATATGGATCAAAAACGCTATAAGTAAAGTCTTATGAATTACTAAAACTGGTGGCCCGCGTTACTTCCTGCGAAATAGAAAACAAAGAGTCGAAAACCCTTCAATGCTTTAATCGGGATCATTAAGTGCAAAAAAGACCCATAAATACACAGAGAAGACTACACTTTAGCCGACACATAATTACTATCGCTCGTGTGTATGCAAAACAATTTGCGACCCAAATTGTTCAACCTAAAATGACCTTATGTTCTATGTATAATTCAAAGAGTGGTCGCCTGCTGATATCCTTTCACGTCTGACGTTTTTTGTTTTTTTTTATCCATGAATTTTAATAACTCCTGAGTACCATATTATATCCCCGCGAAGACAACGATGTGCGCCCGGTCTCCGAATGCGAGCGCGTCAAGTACATTTTGATGGTGTAGGAATAATCGCCGATCTATCGTTAGTTTAAATATTGATGACACGAACGACGGTGTGTAATGCGAAGCCTTGACTATAAGTTCGATTCTTAACATAACTGTCTAGAATTTTACGCGGTAGTCTAGGGTATTTGAATGCATCTGCTCTCACAAAGATGTGTTATATCTTAAGATAATCGCCTCTGCAGCACGCTGTGGACCGCGGGGGGGGGGGGGGGGGGGGGGGGGGGGGGGGGAACGGGTGTGATGTGTTAATTTGTCATCACAACTGTGTAACAGCGTATTAAAATGAAGGAAATAGTAGAAAACTGTATGTGAAAGACAGGACACATGTAAATACGACAAGAAATAGAAACTAGTTAACTATTTAAGTGATCGCCATTGTAATTGCCGGAAGGCTCTTAGCCGAAGCGTTCTTATCTCATTTGTTCTATTTTTTCGATTCACGCTTCCACATTCCTCGTTTTACTGTTTCCTTCACACAGCTTGAACACAGTCATTCATTTATTATACTTAAATGAAGCTAAACAGAAACATATAGCATAGGGGATTATTCTTGAAAACGAATAGATATCATCTGTGACTATCGTAATTTACTTTATCTTAGAGTTCTTAACGAAAGAAGAGCTTAAATGAACGATTTGTTTGTTTCATTCAGTGCCATGGGATTGAAATAACAGAAACAGTGTGGTGGTGGAACTGTTGCTGAGCAGTCATCGCACTCGTGTTTTCTGGTAAAACATCTCATCTCAACTGTTGCTGATGTATAAATGAAGTTTGCGGCTGAGCGTATGTAGAAGGGAGCTCACTTGAGTTTTTGATTATTCTCTTTACAGGATCAGGAATATTTATCTCCCCTAAAGGTGTCTTAGCCGCTACGGGCTCTGTGGCTCTGTGTCTGCTCGTCTGGTTAATAGCAGGAATTGTTTCCCTTGGAAGTGAGTGACTTTTTTTTCTTTTTTTTTAAATTACTTTAAGTATTACTTAAGCATTATATTATGTTTATTATTATAATTATAATTTTTTGTTAGCTTAAAAAACGAGGTTTGAGTATAAATAGGAGTAACAAAAATGACCGTTGGTCAAACTAAGGTAAACAAGTATGTTTACTGTTTAGTGTTCGTAACCCTAGCCCTGAGACTAATGTACCTGACAGCCCAATTTTAATGGGCAAAAGAAAAAAGTCTTTCCAAATTAAGGCGCACGTTTGAATAATGCTCCGTGTTTAAAATATTTGCAGTAGGAATGACACTTATTATGAAAATAACATTGATTTTAATGGCTACAGGTGCATTGTGCTACGCCGAGCTGGGCACGATCATCCATAAATCAGGAGGTACATACACATATTTACAGAAGGGAGTCGGCAACTTTTTGGCTTTTGTGTACGTCCTACAGGTAGGAAGGAGGGGGGGGGGGCATTCAGTCAGCTTGGATAAGTATATGGATAATGGAACTGTTTTACTACGCGGGCAGCGTTGATATTTTTATGGATCTATTTTTCTGCAAGGCCAGTGTTGATGTTTTTATTGAACTATTGCATTGCAAGGCCAGTGTTGATGTTTTTATTGAACTATTGCATTGCAAGGCCAGTGTAAATATATATTTATGGAACTTTTTCATTGCAAGGCAAGTGTTGATAAATGTATGGAACTATTTCATTGAGAGGCCAGTGTTGATAAATGTATGGAACTATTTCATTGAAAGGCCAGTATTGATAAATGTATTGAACTATTTCATTACAAGCCCAGTGTTGATATATTAATTGAACTAAGTCACTGTAAAGCCAGTGTTGATATATTAATGGAACTATTTCATTGAAAGGCCAGTGTTGATATATTTATGGAACTTTTTTATTGCAAGGCCAGTGTCGATATTTTATATGAACATATCCCTTTAAAGAACCTGGACATTAAAATGTGTGCAAATGTGTACACGTGTACATGTCTAGATGACGTATTTCCAACCACAATTTATAGTACATTTATTTATTTCTATCATTTACATACATTTTTTTTAAACATAAGTTATTTACTGCCAGTTCACTTACTCAAAATATGAGAATAAATAAATTTGTTTCACGTGTCAAATGGTCGGCTAGCAGTAATCGGAGAATCTATTTGACTTGGCAAAAGTTTATATTTTTTTAAAAAGTAATTTAAATTGTTGTTGTTTTTTAAATAATTTTTTTGAATAAACAGGGTGTTTTTAATTTATTGTTTGTTTATACAAAAAAATTGAATCTTTAATTTGTGAGAAATCGAATACTCTCATTTCACCCTTTAGTGAAAAGCATTATTAATAGAATATTTCATCAACAAGATATTACGTTTTAATGACAAAAAATGTGTTGTAAAATCCTTTTTGACACTATTTTTATGAAAGTCTCATGAGACAGAGGTATTTTGATATTATGTAACACACATTTGGATCAACTTGGATAAAAATAATTATTTTCTTCTTTTTTTTATTATTATTATTTCGAAGTTTTTGTTAATTTTGTATTACATTTCGTTAAACTTTAAAGTTTTTATTTTCAAAAACTACTTCTTTAAAATTTCATCTTTGTTAATCATTATTTTCAGACTGTCTTCATACAAAATGCTGGATCGATAATCATAATGTTGCTCACCTTCTCCAAGTATGTCATGTCCATGCTACCTGTGTGTGGCTCACCTGTCTACTTAGAGAAGTTTATCACAGCGTTGGCCATATGTAAGTTTGAATGTGTGTCTTGGTGTAACATACCAAGTTATTTCTTTTGATTATTCATTAAGCATTGCTTTTTTTTGTAAAAGCAATTATATATAAATATATATATATATATATATATATATA
>CAXITT010000065.1:1385377-1397061 GCA_964033795.1 Lymnaea stagnalis
GATGAATGTGTACAAAGAAATCAAAGAATGTTTCCAACTGTTTGATGAATGTGTACAAAGAAATCAAAGAATGTTTCCAACTGTTTGATGAATGTGTACAAAGAAATCAAAGAATGTTTCCAACTGTTTGATGAATGTGTACAAAGAAATCAAAGATGTTTCCAACTGTTTGATGAATGTGTACAAAGAAATCAAAGAATGTTTCCAACTGTTTGATGAATGTGTACAAAGAAATCAAAGAATGTTTCCAACTGTTTGATGAATGTGTACAAAGAAATCAAAGATGTTTCCAACTGTTTGATGAATGTGTACAAAGAAATCAAAGAATGTTTCCAACTGTTTGATGAATGTGTACAAAGAAATCAAAGAATGTTTCCAACTGTTTGATGAATGTGTACAAAGAAATCAAAGATGTTTCCAACTGTTTGATGAATGTGTACAAAGAAATCAAAGAATGTTTCCAACTGTTTGATGAATGTGTACAAAGAAATCAAAGAATGTTTCCAACTGTTTGATGAATGTGTACAAAGAAATCAAAGAATGTTTCCAACTGTTTGGATCAATGAAGAAGCGTATCAGTCGTATCTTGATGTAACTTAAAAGAGTAGCGGGCATCGTGACTTGGTGTAGCTTAGGACATCACCAAGTCTTAGTCCGGACCTGTAGAGGGGCGTAGCATGACTGTAGCGACTCGTAGTATGACTGTAGAGATTCGTAGAATGACTGTAGAGACTCGTAGAATGACTGTAGAGATTCGTAGCATGACTGTATAGATTCGTAGACAAATGAAGAGACTCGTAGAATGACTGTAGAGACTCGTAGCATGACTGTAGCGACTCGCAGCATGACTGTAGAGACTCGTAGCATGACTGTAGGTTTTATAGCATGACTGTAGAGACTTACAGAATTACTGTAGAGAGTCGTAGAATGGCTGTAGAGACTTATAGCTTGACTTTAGAGACTTATAGCATGACTGTAGAGACGTATAGCATAACTGTAGAGACTTATAGCATGACTGTAGAGACTAACAGCATGACTGTAGAAACTTTTAGCTTGACTGTAGAGACTTATAGCATGACAGTAGAGACTTATAGCATGAATGCAGAGACTTATAGTATGACTGTAGAGACTTATATCAAGACTGTAGAGACTTATATCATGACTGTAGTGGCTTGTAGCATGACTGTAAAGACTTATAGCATGACTGTAGAGACTTATATGACAAACTCATATCAACACTGACAACAATAGCGATCTGATTCTATGTTATTCCTACGTCAAGGGTGGCGTTCTCAGCAGGCAGGGACGGAAACCTGCCCCACGTCCTTAGCTACATACATGTCCATCAGCTGACCCCACTGAGTGCAGTTTTACTCACGGTATGATCTTCACGGCATTATTAGATGGTTTTCTATATATAGTATTAATAGATGGTATGATATGTATAGCATTAAGATGGTAAAATAGTTATGGCATTATTAGATGGTTTGATATTTAGAACACTTTCAGGTGTTCTCATATTTATAGAATTAGTAGACAGTATGATAGGTATAACATATTAGATTGTATGATATTTATAGCGTAATTAGATGATATTATATTTATAGGATTATTAGATTGTGTGATTTTTATTGGATTATTATTTGATATAAGAGTTATAGGATTATTAGTTGGTATAATAGTTATATCATTTTTAGATAGTGTGATATTTATAACATTATTAGATGTATGATATTTATAGCGTTATTAGATTGTATGATAGGTATAACATTATTAGATGGTATGATAGTTATAACATTATTAGATTGTATGATAGTTATAGCTTTATTAGACTTAGACTGTATGATATATATATATATATATATATATATATCATTATTCGATGCTATGATATTTATAGTATTTTTAGAAAGGTGGATATGAAAATGTGTGTACTTGCATTATATATAGTTTTTAATGACGGTGCAGTAAACATTTTGGTTTTATTTTATCGCCAGGCAGTCATGGCCATGGCGATGTTGTTCCCAGCTGACGTCGAATCGGTCATTGACTATTTGGGATTTTTGGGCGCATTCATGAACATTTGCGTCTTTCTGGCTTTTCTACGCTTCCGACTGTGGACCATGAAAGATGTCAAGCGTCCTATCAAGGTATCATCAAATAGAGTATCATCAAATAGAGTATCATCAAACAGAGTATCATCAAATAGAGTATCATCAAATAGAGTATCATCAAATAGAGTGTCATCAAATAGAGTATCATCAAATATTGTATCATTAAATATTATATCTTTAAATATTGTATCATCCAATAGTGTATCTTCGAGTGTTGTTTATTTACCTTCTTTTAAAAAAAAAAAAATTTGTTATCTAAAAGTAAGATGATTTTATGGGCCTTTGCTTGTAAATGTCATGACCGTAATCATTTTATCGTTTGAACAATTTTTCACATATTATATTTTGTTGGGTTTTTTTTATTAGACTTACGATAATTCCAGTTATACAACCATTTAATTATTTGGAGAAATCTTGAAAAAATTACCTAATGCAAACTATTGTTGGGAACTGTTTCTGAAAAGATTTCACCGCACCCCCCCCCCTTTTTACACCCCACAATAAATTATTTATCAGCTTTACCCATTTTTGACACCAACTAGAAACTTGTGCCACATATCCTCACACATTTATGCCAACACGTACACCTTTTTTGTACGCGTGATCTCACAATTCGAGTATGTGTCTTACACGTTGACATTTCATGACAATTGATATAAAAACCTATGCACATAATCATCTCTGGCAAAAAAAATCCTATTTCAGGTTCCCCTCGTCATACCCATACTGATGCTGCTGGTCAACGTCTACCTGTTTATCGCCCCTTTGGTCATAAGCCCACAGTTGAAATACGTCTTCGGGGCGGCAACTCTGCTTGGGATCTCCGTACTTTTATATCTTCCATTTATTCACCTTAGACTCAAGCTCCCGTATTTTGGTGAGTGTGGGCGAACGGATTCGATTGTTTTAACTTAAGACAATGGCTCAAGTCGTGTTTTGTTACTGCTGGGACTCGATGTGATCGTTTACTCAGACTCAGATATGCTCTCGCGATCTTGGGAAAGACATCAGGTACCATTCACCCAGTTGACGTCATCACTGATGACGTGTGCAAGATCGTTGAACCAGGAGGCAAGGTGACAGTGCAATGGATCCCAGGCCACGTCAACGTCACTGGACAGAGCGGACACTCTGTCAAAAAACCGGTGCTCCCCAGCCTCAGTCAGAAGTACCAATGACGTATTTTGGGAATAAAGAACTGGCTGGCAGACCATTTTAGAACGGAGTGGCACAGGCAATGGGCAGACAACATGATGATAAAGAAAGAGAGGATAAGAGAGAGAGAGAGGGGGGGAAAAGAGAAAGAGGATAAGAGAGAGGGGCAAAGAGAAAGAGGATAAGAAAGAGGGGCAAAGAGAAAGAGGATAAGAGAGAGGGGCAAAGAGAAAGAGGATAAGAGAGAGGGGCAAAGAGAAAGAGGATAAGAGTCTCCCCGTTTCTCTTTCTCCTATTCTCTCTCCCCGTTTCTCTAAGAGGATAAGAGAGAGGGGCAAAGAGAAAGAGGATAAGAGAGAGGGGCAAAGAGAAAGAGGATAAGAGAGAGGGGCAAAGAGAAAGAGGATAAGAGAGAGGGGCAAAGAGAAAGAGGATAAGAGAGAGGGGCAAAGAGAAAGAGGATAAGAGAGAGGGGCAAAGAGAGAGAGAGAGAGAGGATAAGGACGGTGAGGGGCTAAAAAGAGAGAGAGACAGATAGAGAAAGGGGATAAAGAGAGAGAGAGAGAGAAACAGAGAGAGAAATACAGAAAAATACAGACAGAAACACACACAGAGAGAGAGAGAGAGAGAGAGAGAAGGACGGTGAGGAAATATGGTTGTAAAAGAGGAAAAATGATTAGGGGGGGTGGGGGATAAAACACCAGTTGTTTGATATATGTTCACCGTCCAACCAGTTGACCTCTACTGACGTATATTTTTGTTTCATTGCTTTCAGATACACTGGTGACCTGGTATCAGCTGATATGCCAAGTTAGTCCGCCGCCTGACTGGCAAGATTAAAGTTCCAATCACAACCGCAACAAATGCTTCTTTTGTTATTACGAACAGTTAATATGTATGTGTGTGAGAGAGCTGGTATGTGTGTGTGGGAGCTGGTATGTGTGTGTGAGAGCTGGTATGTGTGTGTGGGAGCTGGAATGTGTGTGTGGGAGCTGGAATGTGTGTGTGGGAGCTGGAATGTGTGTGTGGGAGCTGGAATGTGTGTGAGAGAGCTGGTATGTGTGTGTGGGAGCTGGAATGTGTGTGAGAGAGCTGGTATGTGTGTGTGGGAGCTGGAATGTGTGTGAGAGAGCTGGTATGTGTGTGTGGGAGCTGGAATGTGTGTGAGAGAGCTGGTATGTGTGTGTGGGAGCTGGAATGTGTGTGAGAGAGCTGGTATGTGTGTGTGGGAGGTGGGATGTGTGTGTGAGAGCTGGTATGTGTGTGTGAGAGCTGGTATGTGTGTGTGGGAGCTGGAATGTGTGTGTGAGAGCTGGTATGTGTGTGTGGGAGCTGGAATGTGTGTGAGAGAGCTGGTATGTGTGTGTGGGAGCTGGAATGTGTGTGTGAAAGCTGGTATGTGTGTGAAAGAGATCTGGTATCTGTGTGTGGGAGCTGGTATGTGTGTGAGAGAGCTGGTATGTGTGTGTGTGAGAGAGCTGGTATGTGTGTGTGGGAGCTGGAATGTGTGTGAGAGAGCTGGTATGTGTGTGTGGGAGCTGGAATGTGTGTGTGAGAGCTGGTATGTGTGTGTGAGAGAGAGCTGGTATCTGTGTGTGGGAGCTGGTATGTGTGTGTGGGAGCTGGTATGTGTGTGTGTGAGCTGGTATGTGTGTGTGGGAGCTGGTATGTGTGTGTGAGCGAGCTGGTATGTGTGTGTGAGAGAGCTGGTATCTGTGTGTCTCGATTGTCTTCAAATGGAAATTATAAGGTTATAGTCGTATACGTTTTTAACACTTTGTTTTGTTTGAATCCTGTCCCTTTCTTTCCCTTCCTCGTTGTCATGTTTAATTAACTCCCTTACAACTTAAATTTGACCCTCAGTTTAGTCTCACGAAACATTTTCATCTGTTCACTAGGAAGGTTGCATCGATCAGCAAATCGGCGGATTACCGATTAATCGACCTGCTTTGATCGGCCGCAGATTATTTAGAATTAACAGCTTGTATTCCTTGCGTAATGTAATTATACGTTTTTGTCAGTGCATAATACTATCTCGTACTGTATCACTCTTGGTAGTATTATAGAGAGCATTAATTTAGGTAAGCGAGTAAGTAGGGACGTCATTTGGGTAGGGCAGGGTGAGGCGTTTGCTCCTCTCCCCTGAATTTTCAGGTTTTATTTAAATCGCTATGTACTGTGGCGTCCCCAGGAAGAAACAACTTAACAAGCCGATCACGTTCTGGTCCCCCCCCCCTCTTTCTCCTGAAAAAAAAAACTGAAATGACGCCACTGCGCGTAAGGATAACGCTTTGTTATGAGAAAAAAAACTGTGTCAAGACGAGCGCTTGACATAATAATTGAACCTTGCGCCTGGACCTGAAACTAAGCCTCTGTTCGCGGCTTGGACTCAAGGGGACCCTAATCTGCTAAGGCACTTTAAATCAACCTGTGACGTGGCGAGGAGAAGGCCAATGGCGGGGCGAATGAAAAGTCCCAGGGGGGGGGGAAGGGGGGGCAGTATTCTGTTGATCTACGAAATATTTGTTTATGTCTGATGTGCATGCTTTCATGTTCTCGTGAGTGATGGGCGACAAAAATCAAGTACCGCCACCTGTCGTCACAAAATAGAGCCACCCCACTCCAAGCAGCAGCCTATCGCTACACACACACCCAAAACAAAAGAAAAGTGTGGGGGGGGGGGGGGCGGACGTTTCAGTGTCCACGCAATAGTTGACGGACGAACCAAGGCTCGGGAACAATTGTCAGTCTTATTCGTTTCATTTGTTGACATAACATTTTGCTTTTTTAAAGATTATTTACATCTATAAAAACAGTTGCGTAGGAAATTGGGAAGTCAGCCCCTAGAGGCACTTGTCAGCCCCTAGCGGCACTTGTCAGCCCCTAGCGGCACTTGTCAGCCCCTAGCGGCACTTGTCACTAAATAGAGGGGGCTCGGTTTTTGTTGTTGTTATGGTTGTTGTTGTTGTTTTTTGTTGTTGTTTTTTTTAGCCTAGGGCAGCGGTCGGCTGACCCGTAAGTCAAAAGAGCAGGCGGATTTTTTTTTTAAATGTTAAGAGACAAATTTCTTTTTAAGAACATGTCAAGAACCATGTTTTTCGGAGTCAAACCCGATTTCTGCCCCGAACCGCACTCAGGTCACTAAAGAGCCGCATGCGGCTCACGGGCCGCGATTTGCCGACCACTGGCCTAGTGTGGCGCAATGAAGTGTATTTTTGGAATTAAAAGAATCTAGAAATGTATTCATTTTATTTGCCCATCACTTACTTCTCACTATGATGAGATACTGGAAGTGCGGGGGGAAATAATAAGATGAATTCTACACTGTGCATTTAGCCTTTTATTCTGGCCAATTTAAATAGAAATATTTGGTGGAAACCATGGAAATGGGGGCTCGGTTATTCAAAGGCCACAAAGTTGTGATGTGGAAAATAACAACTAAATTAACCACTCAGCATTCTGGAGGCACAAAACCCAAAAAGTTGCAGGCCTCTATAACCCAAGCGATGGCGCTGCCGTAGAGGTCGCGTAGGTTCTGCAGCCCATGTGGCTTCAGGGGGCCTCGGGTATTTAGGGGAAGGGTTAAACTATCAATTTTGATGAATTTTTTTTTTTGGGGGGGGGGTTGAATAAAATCGCAAAGTTGCAGGGTGCCTCCGTAAGTCACCCGATGTCTCTGGTGGAAACAAGGAGTGACTTAGAACAAAACAAGCCGTGGGTTAGGGCGGTAGTTCATTGGAACAAAAAAAGGTTGGGGGGGGGGGGGCCCTGAGAGATATTTTCTTTTGATGAAGGGGGGGGATATGAAATAACAAGCAGAATGCAGGTCTAAACAAAACCAATAGTTTGTTTTAACCCTCCTCAGCACACATAGATGTAAAGCGTTAAAAACAAAACAAAAAACCAGAGAAATGCGGTTTCCAGACGTTAGGTCCTGAAGTTAGGACCAGAAGTTAGGACCAGGAGCTAGCACCAGGAGCTAGGACCAGGAGCTAGGACCAGAAGCTAGGACCAGAAGTTAGGACCAGGAGCTAAGACCAGAAGCTAGGACCAGAAGCTAGGACGAGACGTTAGGGCCAGAAGCTAGGACCAGGAGCTGGCACCAGGAGCTAGGACCAGATGCTAGGACGAGACGTTAGGGCCAGAATTTAGGACCAGGAGCTAGCATCAGGAGCTAGGACCAGAAGTTAGGACCAGACGCTTGGACGAGACGTTAGGTCCAGAATTTAGGACCAGAACTAGCAGACATTCGATAAAGATGAACTTTGAATGTAGCCCTAGTGAAATGATTGATTGAATAGTAAGTACAGTATATTATGAGTCTAATTTCAACAAATGTCTTTAGTATTTAAATTATAATTCAGGTGATTTATTTTGTGCCACTCTTTTTGGGATTTATTGGCCAAGATACCTGATTTTTTTGGGGGGTCTCTTAGTAGATGGGGAGGGTCTCTTAGTAGATCCACCGCCACATATATGACTTTAAAAGTATCATGTCGTTGCAATCTTTTTTTTTCTGTGCTTTCTGCCAACACTTTCGTTATTTTGTTGCGTTCCTTTGTTCAGGTTTAACCCTACTTTGTTTAACTCATTTTGTATTTTGCTAACCTGATTGCAGTCTATCCCTTTATCGCCCTGGATAGAGTTAACAAGTGCTGGGTGGCCGAGGGGTCTAAACTGAGCAAATCTCAAGTTGGTGGTCTTGAGTTCAATATCCATCCAAAACCCAAATGAAGCTTAAACATCACCAGCACCCCGGCTGGATGGGACTCGTTAAACTTGGATGTCAAATCATCCTAAAATGCCTTACCGTCGACCGTTAGCACATATTTCATTTCAGGTTTGTCATCTAAAAAAATCTCAAGCGTATCAAATAGGCATGGGCCCCCTTCAAAATGTTCAAGCAATTCCCCTTCGAACACCATTGGACGTCAGTATGAAGTAAAAGTATCACATAGTCTGCCTTTTGTTCTCCATAAAATAGCATGAAGTCCATGTTGTGTCAGCCAACAAATTTGATTTTATCAAAAAACTTTACGCTCGCAATTGACCTAAAGGTTTGAGAGCGACTTCACACACCCTTGAGCATGACCGAGTAAGATAACCTTAGGATCGTTCATTAAAATGTCAGCGGTTCTAAAATATGACTATAAGACTACCTTAAATGACTTAAAAGAACAGATTGACATGTTTCATAAAATTAATAAAAGTTGAAACAGTTGACCGGTGGTACATTTCTCTCGACAGAATATTTACACAATTGGCGTGGAGTCAATTTTCGTTTCTCGACTTTTGTCTGCGCCATAGGAAATACTCGTACATCTTACATAGGAAATACTCTTACATCTTACATAGGAAATACTCTTACATCTTACATAGGAAATACTCTTACATCTTACATAGGAAATACTCTTACATCTTACATAAGAAGAACCTCGTACACCTTACTTTAGAAATACTCTTACATCTTACATAGGAAATACTCGTACATCTTACATAGGAAATACTCTTACATCTTACATAGGAAATACTCTTACATCTTACATAGGAAACACTTGACATCTTACATAGCAAATACTTGATATCTTACATGGCAAATAGTTGACATCTTACATACGAAATACTTTCATGCAGTGATATCTGTTGCAGTTTTGGCAGGGGGGTGACACCCTTTTATATTTTGGAAAATGTCATTTATCTAAATCTATTTTCCGCTCACAGGGAGTAGGGGACTATGTATTGACTTTAAAGGCCGGTGTGTGTGTGTGTGTGTGAGCTTGCCCTGCCCTGCCATTACCTTTTCACTACACAATTTTTTTGCGACTTCTATTTTATTTTATTTGTTTTTTTTTATTTTTTGGTGGGTCATTTTAGTCGTAAGACGTAAACAAAAAATTAGTCGATTCTCATTGATTAGTATGCAGCCCTGAGAAGCTGTTCCGGGGCAACCGTTTCGTCCCAGCTACTTTGCAAACTAGTTGCATGGTGGAAACCCACTGTAGAAACCCTCATAATGGCGTCCCACGCTTCCCCAGGATGGGTGGGGGAAGATATTAGGACGTAAATTTACCATCCCGACCCCTGAGAAAGTCGATCGTGTGCACTGTGTACAAACACAGTGTCGGACCGACCGGGTGTCTTTGGATTGAGGCGGCCTAAAGCGGAACCCGATCGAGCAGACACTGGTGGGGGCTGTCCTGGCAAAGGGACATCCCCAACTTGCCGCTTCGCTGCCCGATACCGGGCTTAGGGGGGTGCCTTGGAGAGGGCATAAGGAGCATTAGCTGGACGGACCACTGACGCCATTTCTTAATGTGAGATTTAAGTTTCATTGGATGCATATGTACTGGGCAATGTTCAGTATTTCTTATATGTGAATACACGCAGGGAACGATGAGGTAGAAAACTAAATACCAAAGTAACTTTTAACCGAATTATTCCAAAAACTCGCCAAGTTTTACTTTAACAACCTAGGTACCCTAGCTCACGACACAAAATAAGGTAATGTGTAAAAAAAATCTCAAAACCTGCAACTGTTCCTACTGGTGTTACTGTTCCTACAAGTGTTACTGTTCCTACTGGTGTTACTGTTCCTACTGGTGTTACTGTTCCTACTGGTGTTACTATTCCTACTTGTGTTAATATTCCTACTGGTGTTATTGCTCCTACTGGTGTTACTATTTTTACTGGTGTTACTATTCCTACTGGTGTTACTGTTCCTACTGGTGTTACTGTCCCTTCTTGTGTTAATATTCCTACTCGTGTTACTGTTCCTACTGAAGTTACTATTCCTACTGGTGTTACTGTTCCTAAAGGTGTTATTATTCCTACTAATGTTACTGTTCTTACTGGTGTTACTATTCCTACTGGTGTTACTATTCCTACTGGTGTTACTATTCCTACAGGTGTTACTGTTCCTACTGGTGTTACTTTTCCTACTGATGTTACTGTCCCTACTGCTGTTACTTTTTCTACAGTTGTTACTGTCCCTGCTGGTGTTACTGTTCCTACTGGTGTTACTGTCACTACTGATATTCCTGTTCCTACTTGTGTTACTGTCCCTACTGGTGTTACTGTCCCTGCTGGTGTTACTTTTCGTACTGGTGTTACTGTTCCTACTGGTGTTATTGTTTTTATAGGTGTTTCTGTTTCTACAGGTGTTACTGTTCCTGCTGGTGTTACTGTTCCTATAGTTATTACTGAAAAATATTGCGTGTACTTATAAACATCGTATAAGTGCGTTCAGAAGGTGTAAGAAAAGCTGCACCAAGTGGGCCTACCTTCAGGTCAGCTCGTTTTACACGATGCTGGGGGAACCTGGATGTTTTCGGTTATGTGCTATGGTGCAGGGGCGTAGCGAAGGGGTCAGGGGGGGACAGATGTTCCCGGGCGCCAGCTAGTTAGGGGCGTCAAAATGTGATTTGATATTATTTTATTGGTGAAAATAATGGGTTTGAGATTTGAAAAAAGAAAATTGGAGCCTTAAAATGAATAGTTTTCCTTGGTGCGAATGTTGCCCCCGGGCGCCAAACACTCTCGCTATGCCTCTGCTATGGTTTGCTTCTTTCTTTTTTTTCTCCTTTTTTTATAGACTATAGAAAAACAAGTGCAAGAAACAAATTTAAAAAAGATTAATGGCATTTTAATGTTAACTGAATCCCATTCCTTACCTATTAAGAAATAACCTATCAAGACTAAATGCATGATAGGATGATGATTTAGTCTTTGGTGTTGGAAGAGGGGTGCCGAGGGGGGTGCCGAGGGGGTTGGTCGACCCCGGACGGCAATTTGTCTTTATGTAGAGGGGCGGGATTTTTCTGGTGTTTTGTGGAGGTTGGTGAAGTATAATTATTGCCCTCCGCCCCTGTGCTGCATTGACCCTAACGACGCCTTTGGATCCAGTACCAAAAAAAAAAAAAAAAAAAAAAAAAAAAAAAAAAAAAAATTTATGACGGTGTCGCTTTTTTATTATTTTTAAAAACAAAATTTTTTTAAAATAAATTTTAGAATCTATTTAACTTTAAGTTTAAATGGAATTAAAAATTGTAAAAAAAAAAATGAAAGTTTTAAAAGAAATAAATAGATTTTAGAAATATATTTAGGCACATGCGATTTGAGAGAAGAGGCATAACCATCGAACGAGAAATCGTATCTTAGTACAGACTGAGAACCACCGACATCGGTTTGCTTGCATTTACTATTATTAGGGTCACGTGACCAAGGTGTGAATATCTGACGCTTTGCATAAATGCGCGGTCCTTTTAGAGTATATCGACGTGACTTACGCAGCGATGGTTTAACGACAGAACAACAACATAGCCGGTACATGAATGGCCATACAACAGAACAACAACATAGCCGGTACATGAATGGCCATACAACAGAACAACAACATAGCCAGTACATGAATGGCCA
>CAXITT010000065.1:1397110-1429673 GCA_964033795.1 Lymnaea stagnalis
GGGGGGGGGGGGTGGGGGGGGGGGGGGGGGGGGGGGGGGGGGGGGGGGGGGGGGGGGGGGGGGGGGGGGGCTGGGGGTGGCAGACAGGGAATCGGGGGCTTGGCCGTGGGAATGGGAAAGAGGAAACATTGATGAAAGCAGAATGGAGGTGCCGCAGTGGTGGGTTGTGTTTTCTCCTCAGCTCGAGGGAGCTCCACCCCGGACCCCGCCTTCCGGAACCCCCAACCTACGCTCCATGCTTAGGGCCCCCAAACTCCTAAGAACGGCTCTGATAGAAAATTAACATAGCCGGCACATGAACGGCCATACAACACAACAACAACACAGCCGGTACATGAAGGGCCGTACAAAAGAACAACAACATAGCCGGCACATGAATGGCCACACAACACAACAGCTACACAGCCGGTACATGAAGGGCCGTACAACAGAACAACAACAACATAGCCGGTACATGAAGGGCCGTACAACAGAACAACAACAACATAGCCGGCACGTGAAGGGCCGTACAACAGAACAACAACAACATAGCTGGGACATGAATGGCCGTACAACAGAACAACAACAACATAGCCGGTCCATGAACGGCCGTACAACAATATGCCCCCAATGTTTTTGTCAATCCTCATTTTTTCAGGGGTAAAGTGATGCTCTTTTGTTCAATTCAACAAAAAAATATGGAAACAATTTAACTATAAAATTATGTCACAATAGCACCCCTATCAAAAGTCGACTTCTCCCCACTCTCTGGACGGGACGATCTAGGGCCCAAGTATTTCATAGCGTGTCTAGTCCATCAGTATGACATATTCAAGTAAACAGATGACTACCACGGGTGTGCAATTCAACGTGGCTCCGTGCAACACAATTTTAACGGAAGTCTGTTGTTGTTTTCATGTGATCGCAAAGTGAGGTAAGTTATGTTGCGTGTTTGTAACACAACACCGGCCAAATGGCATAGTGAAATATTTCACTTCACTCTTGACTCATGGTTCTCTGGACACCAATCGAAGTGATTGCATGGACACCATCTAAGAGATTGCATCTACACCAATCTAAGAGATTGCATATACACCAATCTAAGTTATTGCATGCACACCAGTCTAAGAGATGGCATGGACACCAATCTACGTGACAGCACGGACACCAATCTAAGTGAAAGATATTAAGTTGTTTAACAATAAGAATAAATAAAGACAGTGAAGATGATTCATTTCCATTTATTGATTTTATGAAATGTGAGCCATTAGTGCGTTTTTTTCTCTGTGGACCATCAAAACTCTGGCTTTCAGTTTGTCCGTGATAAGTCCATACTCAGGTGTGCATTGAAAGCTTTAGTCAAAACATTAAAATTTACAAAAGCTTTGTGAGGCATGATCAGATTTATATATCTATGTATATATATATATATATTTGCAGTAGAATGATTCTATCTTATGTTACTAATGCATTAGTGTTTACATTTTTTTCCTCCAACGACATCTCGAAGGCCAATCTTTCTTGTACAATATACACGTTGATCTCTTTCCTATCACAAAAGATAGGACAAGCATTGATACCTCTGTAGCCTCTTTGTAAACCAGGGAGGGGGGGGGTGGGGGAGGAGGGTATATTTTTAATTCGACACAACCGTATCCGGAAATTTGATCGAAAGCAATTTCGTCGGCGGGAAATTGATCAACGGGTAATTTGATCGAGCGGAAATTTGGTCGAATCTTTTTTTTCTTTTTTTTTTTTTTTTTTTTTTTCAGTTTTTTACTTTAAAGTTTTTTATCAATTTTTTTTTGAAAGCATTATTTTGTTTTGCTTTATAGTACAGTTCGACCAAAAAGAAATTTGACAAAAATATGAACGTTTAAACTGAAAAAAAATTTGACCAAATTTCCGTTCGATCAAATTTACCGTCGACCAAATTTCTTTTGATCAAATTTNGGAAATTGATCAACGGGTAATTTGATCGAGCGGAAATTTGGTCGAATCTTTTTTTTCTTTTTTTTTTTTTTTTCTTTTTTCAGTTTTTTACGTTAAAGTTTTGTATCAAATTCTTTTTGAAAGCATTATTTTGGTTTACTGTGCAGTGCGTTCATAAAAAAAATTTGACGAAAGTTTTAACGCGTGGGTCCCCCAGAGGTCAAAGAATGTTTGTGGTGGCTTTTAGCGTGTTTTATTCAAACCCACCTCTGTCAGCTAGTGTATCCTCTGCCCCGTGTGCTGGCGCTCAGCTCTGTTGCTACCCACACCCACTGAGATCAAACCATTTGAACGTCTTGTACCGCACCCACCGAGATCAAACCATTTGAACGTCTTGTCCTGCACCCACTGAGATCTAACAATTTTAACGACTTGTCCCTCACCCACCGAGATCAAACCAATTGCACGTCTTGTCCTGCACCCACTGAGATCAAACCATTTGAACGTCTTGTACCGCACCCACCGAGATCAAACCATTTGAACGTCTTGTCCTGCACCCACTGAGATCAAACCATTTGAATGTCTTGTCCTGCACCCACTGAGATCAAACCATTTGAACGTCTTGTCCTGCACCCACCGAGATCAAACCATTTGAACGTCTTGTCATGCACCCACTGAGATCAAACCATTTGAACGTGTTGTCCTGCACCCACTGAGATCTAACCATTTGAACGTCTTGTCCTGCACCCACCGAGATCAAACCATTTGAACGTCTTGTCCTGCACCCACCGAGATCAAACCATTTGAACGTCTTGTCCTGCACCCACTGAGATCAAACTATTTGAACGTCTTGTCCTGCACCCACTGAGATCAAACCATTTTAACGTCTTTTCCTGCACCCACCGAGATCAAACCATTTGAACGTCTTGTCCTGCACCCATCGAGATCAAACCATTTGAACGTCTTGTCCTGCACCCACCGAGATCAAACCATTTGAACGTCTTGTCCTGCACCCACCGAGATCAAACCATTTGAACGTCTTGTACCGCACCCACCGAGATCAAACCATTTGAACGTCTTGTCCTGCACCCACTGAGATCAAACCATTTAAACGTCTTGTCCTGCACCCACTGAGATCTAACCATTTGAACGTCTTGTACCGCACCCACTGAAGTCCTGCACCCAGCGCGATCAAACCATTTGAACGTCTTGTCCTGCACCCACCGAGATCAAACCATTTGAACGTCTTGTCCTGCACCCACCGAGATCAAACCATTTGAACGTCTTGTCCCGCACCCACCGAGATCAAACCATTTGAACGTCTTGTCCTGCACCCACCGAGATCAAACCATTTAAACGTCTTGTCCTGCACCCACTTAGATCTAACCATTTGAACGTCTTGTACCGCACCCACTGAGATCAAACCATTTGAACGTCTTGTACCGCACCCACCGAGATCAAACCATTTGAACGTCTTGTCCTGCACCCACTGAGATCTAACCATTTGAACGTCTTGTTCTGCACCCACTGAGATCAAACCATTTGAACGTCTTGTCCTGCACCCACTGAGATCTAACCATGTGAACGTCTTGTACCGCACCCACTGAGATCAAACCATTTGAACGTCTTGTACCGCACCCACTGAGATCTAACTATTTGAACGTCTTGTCCTGCACCCACTGAGATCTAACCATTTGAACGTCTTGTCCTGCACCCACTGAGATCTAACCATTTGAACGTCTTGTCCTGCACCCACCGAGATCAAACCATTTAAACGTCTTTCCTGCACCCACTGAGATCTAACCATTTGAACGTCTTGTACCGCACCCACCGAGATCAAACCATTTGAACGTCTTGTCCTGCACCTACTGAGATCTAACCATTTAAACGTCTTGTCCTGCACCCACTGAGATCTAACCATTTAAACGTCTTGTCCTGCACCCACTGAGATCAAACCATTTAAACGTCTTGTCCTGCACCCACTGAGATCAAACCATTTGAACGTCTTGTCCTGCACCTACTGAGATCTAACCATTTAAACGTCTTGTCCTGCACCCACTGAGATCTAACCATTTGAACGTCTTGTCCTGCACCCACTGAGATCAAACCATTTAAACGTCTTGTCCTGCACCCACTGAGATCTAACCATTTGAACGTCTTGTCCTGCACCCACTGAGATCTAACCATTTGAACGTCTTGTCCTGCACCCACTGAGATCAAACTATTTGAACGTCATTGTCCACAACGATCCTAAGAAATCATTCAATAGTGTTTGAAGGTGCCGGTAAGATTATTTTGTTTGTAAACTGAACTCCTGTTTTCTACATTTGTTTATTTTTGTATTTTTAATCTTAAGGAAGAGACTTATAAATCACTCCTAACATCCAATCCAACATTGTTTCGGGTTCATGAATGTTTAAATATTTTTAGTTTTTCAATTGATGTTCGTCGTGGTTTTTTTCGATTATCTGAACATGATTTGAGGCTACTACGATGGTTTAACTGAATGCTACAGAGATTAGATTGTTGGTTCGGTTTCATTATAGGTGCTGAATGTTGACTCCACTTGCTGTCATCAGTCCGACTGTGCTTGAAGAGAATGGTGCGGAGTGCTAAGGAGCCCACGATTGAGTCACAGAAGGTGGAGCTCAAGAGAGAGCTGGGATTGGTCGGAGCTTCCTCTGTGGTCATTGGAACGATTATAGGTAGCCTTTAGAAGACACACTTCGTTAGACAGTTTTGTATTCAAAATTGTAAATGTCAGAATATAAACAAGGGAACTGTAGCAATAGTGAGAATGTGAATCTTTCATCGGAGATACTAAACATTTAAGAAGCCTATAACATTGGGAATGTTAGATTGCAATATTTCAATCAATAGCCTATTAAATAAGTTACTAATCATTCCATTTTTTGTTTATAGTTTGTTTAGTTATTTTTTTGTTTATAGTTTGTTTAGTTATTTTTTTGTTGATAGTTTGTTTAGTTATTTTTTTGTTTATAGTTTGTTTAGTTATTTTTTTGTTTATAGTTTGTTTAGTTATTTTTTTGTTTATAGTTTGTTTAGTTATTTTTTTGTTTATAGTTTGTTTAGTTATTTTTTTGTTTATAGTTTGTTTAGTTATTTTTTTGTTTATAGTTTGTTTAGTTATTTTTTTGTTTATAGTTTGTTTAGTTATTTTTTTGTTCATAGTTTGTTTAGTTATTTTTTTGTTTATAGTTTGTTTAGTTATTTGTTTGTTTATAGTTTGTTTACTTATTTTTTTGTTTATAGTTTGTTTAGTTATTTTTTTGTTTATAGTTTGTTTAGTTATTTTTTTGTTTTATTTGTTTTCTTGCTGATTTTTTTTTATATTGATACAACAATCCATGATAAAATTTACCTTGTCACGAATACGGCTGTCACCTTCTCAACAGGTTCCGGTATATTTATCTCCCCTAAGGGCGTGCTAGAGAACACGGGATCTGTGGCACTCAGTCTTATTGTTTGGTTTCTATCAGGAGTTATCTCTCTCGGAAGTAAGATTTAATACGTATTTATAAAGGAAAGATGTAAATAAAGAGTTTTTACAATTAATAAAGCGAATAAAACCCCAAAAAATAAAGAACCGGATTAAATTGATTAAATCCGTTCCTTTTCCACAGAACTGAATTAGCTGCGAGATTAATACATATTTATGGGGGGGGGGTGTGGCATGTGTGAGTTCCCACAATTTATTTCTTAGAGCTTTGCCCCACTGAGTAAATAAATAAATAAAGTATGTAATCCTATTGTTAAGATGTAATTCTTGAAGAGAGGTCCTAAAAGGACGTACGGGTATCTAGAAATTTGACTCATACATATGCCACCCTGTCCCCTTCCCTCCCCCCCCCCCTCGCCACCCATGGGGAACACTTTACCTTTTTTTTTACACATTTGTTCTGTGCTTCACGAAATGTTTTCTCAGGTGCCCTGTGTTACGCTGAACTAGCGACGACCATTGGTAAATCAGGGGGCACTTACACCTATCTCCAGATGGGTGTGGGCAATTTCTTGGCATTCGTGTATGCCTTTCAGGTATGTTCTCATTCTCGTATGCCATTCAGGTATTCTCTCATTCTTCTACGTCATTAAATTATTCTCTCTTTCGTGTATATCATTCAGAAATACTCTCATTCATGTACGTCATTCAGGCATTCTCTCTTTCGTGTACGTCATTCAGGCATTCTCTCTTTCGTGTACAGGATGGGCCAATAAAAGTGAGAACATCTCGTAGCGTAATATTTTACGAGATGTTCTCACTTTTATTGGCCCACCATGTACATCATTCAGGTATTCTCTCATTCTTGTATGTCATTCAGGTATTCTCTTATTCGTGTATGTCTTTCAGGTATTCTCTCATTCTCGTAAAATAATAGTACATGTAATTGTCTAATTCTTGTATGTCGTGCATTTATTGTCTTCAAAGTTATTGTCTTTAGCTATTGTTTTATTTTTTTATATCGTCTTAACCTACTTTCTTAAATGTGTTGATTTATCATCAGAGAAGCGGACACTCTTGGACGTGTCATAGTTATAAGTGAAGTATTAATAGTTATATAATTAGCAGTGAAAACTCTGTATTTTAGAGATAAAGAAGCCAAAATTAATTTAACTCAACCTAATTTTTTTTTTACCAGAACATAAGAATATAATGTAATACTTGAGTACATCAGAGAATATCACCCTTGCCGTCGTGTTCGCCAGATGCTAACAAATTTGTTGCACTGTTATTTCAGACGATTTTTATCATCATTCCCGGTGTGGTCATCATCACCTTGTTGACCTTCGCCAAGTACCTCGTCTCCCTGCTACCTCTGTGCGGCTCACCTGCTTACCTGGAGAAGTTCATTGTTGCCTTGGTTGCGGGTCAGTTTTGAATAGTCCACACACAAAAATCTTAACATGATTAGCTGGTTCCTTTAAAATTGCTTAAATTATTTGTAGATTTCTTGAAGATTATAAAAATTAAGAAAAGTATTTTTTAAAAAAAGAGTGGTAGAAAGGAGGACAGTAGAGATGGGAATCGAACCCTCATATAGAAGTTTGTTTCGGGGTCCGGTCGTCAACAGGGTTTGGTTCGGTTTGGTTCGGTTTGGTTCGGTTTGGTTCGGTTTGGTTCCGGTTTGGTTCAGTTTGGTTCGGTTTGGTTTGGTTCGGTTTGGTTCGGTTTGGTTCGGTTTGGTAGCCAAACCAAGCCAAGCCAAACCAAGCCAAACCAAGCCAAGCCAAACCTTCGGTTTGGTTCTTTGGTTCGGTTTGGTTCGGTTTGGTTCGGTTTGGTTCGGTTTGGTTCGGTTTGGTTCTTTGGTTCTTTGGTTCGGTTTGGTTCGGTTTGGTTCGGTTTGGTTCGGTTTGGTTCAGTGAGTTACATTTGGGTTCCTATGATAATCATCCCTTGTAAACAGAGATTTTAGAATGTAATCGGGAAGGGGGAAAAGCAGGGCCGGCGCTAGGAGGGTGCGGGGGCCTTAAGCAAATTGAATTTTGCGGGGCCGTAGATGTTATATATTCCGCCGATAGGATATCAAGACACGTGTTAGTTGTACTGGGGCCTTGCTGGTCATAATGGGACGCGTCATAACGGATATTTGTTCAGTCGCTTAGTTTCTGAAATTTCCAAATTTTCCTATAACAGGTAATTACCTTAGCGCAAATTACCCATCGCGGCTCCATTGTTACCAATGCCAAGGTTGTCAAAAACAAATAACGAAAACACGAAGCTGAATGAGTTGACTATCTAATAACTCCGAATAGGGTGTTGACTGGATTAGGAACTATTAGTAGGCTTAGGTATTATAAATATACTACGGCAACGCGCGGGGCCCCCACTTTAGAACCCCCTAGCACCGGGCCTTGGGAAAAGGGTGAGGTGGGAAGAGAGATTTATTTTTTTTAAATGTCATTGATCCCTTGAACTAGCTTACTCATTATTTGACATGATTACTTGATGCATTTCATTATTTTAACCTGTCCCCTCAACTCCCCAGTGAGTATTGTTGTACTCAACTGCTACAGCACGCGGCTGACGGCCAGGTTCACCATCCTGACGACTTTTGGCAAGTTATCTGCTCTTGTGGCGATCATTATTGGAGGAATTATCGCCCTTTCCCAAGGGACGACCAGTGAGCTGGGCACAGGGTTTAAGGGGACCTCCAACGATCCTTCGTCCTTGGCCTTGGCTCTCTACAGTGCACAGTGGGCCACCAGTGGGGGGTGAGTTTGGGCCTTTTTAAGAGCACTGGCTGATTCTGACCAATTATTGTTCTTTGTTGTCTTAAATTGCAAACAAATGAAAAATTGATGGGAAGTTTTAAGCCGTTGATATCGTTCAACCAATGAAAAACTTTACCTTAAATGTTATTTATTAATAGTCATTTAAACGGGGAAAACCCAGTTATTTTAATTAGGTGAAATCGTTTCAAAATTGACACCGGGTTGAATTTATTTTTCTTTCTTTTTGTATGGTATTTTATTATTATTATTTTTTTCCAAAAAATAAAATTTCAATAATGTTTATAATGTTTTCAATATCTGACAGTGAGAATCTAGCGATATTAGTCGAAGAAGTCAAAAACCCCCAAAAGTAAGTACAGAAACAGATTGTGGTAATTAAAAAACAAATAAGAAAAAAATGAAGAAAAATATAATAATAATAACATATTTTAACACATAGTATTTTAAACTGATTGTATTATTGTATATAAGACTATATAACAGAAGTACTTTCTTCTTTTGACATGTTAAAGAGTCCTCCATTAGCGAAACAATTATGCATGCGCCACAGCACACACGTTTCAGTGTGAATATTGACAGGATTTTAACATTCTAAAAATTGTTGTCCATCGTTAAATAATAAAATGTGAGAATGAGCAACAACAACAAAAAATGTAAGTTTCAATGTTTTCCTTTCAGGACCATTCCCAGGTCTTTCATTCTTGGACTGGTCATCGTCATTATAGTCTACCTCCTGGCCAACATTTCTTACCTGGCTGTCTTGACCAAGGATGAGATGCTCAGTTCTGAAGCTGTTGCTGTTGTGGGTGATAGTTAAAAAAATTTTAAAAGTTGAGAATATAGGTGGTTTTTTTTTTTTTTTGTTTTTTTTTGTACCAGGGGATATTTTAAATTAACCTTTATTCCGAGGCTACACCTCATCAGTAAACTGTAACCTTTCTTCCTATACTTATATCATCTTTACTGTTATAAGTTGTTACCCAGGTCTTTCATTCTTGGACTGGTCATCGTCATTATAGTCTACCTCCTGGCCAACATTTCTTACCTGGCTGTCTTGACCAAGGATGAGATGCTCAGTTTTGAAGCTGTTGCTGTTGTGGGTGATAGTTAAAAAAATTTTAAAAGTTGAGAATATAGGTGGTTTTTTTTTTTTTTGTTTTTTTTTGTACCAGGGGATATTTTAAATTAACCTTTATTCCGAGGCTACACCTCATCAGTAAACTGTAACCTTTCTTCCTATACTGATATCATCGTTACTGTTATAAGTTGTTATGACCAGAGCGGATTCTTCAATGAATATCAGTTTGGGAGTTAACTGCTAGTTATTTCAATGAAATCTTTATTCATGTACTGATATCATTGTTACTTTTATCATCTGTTATGACCAGGGCGGATACCTCATCACTTAACTACTAATTATTTCTCACCACTGTGATAATACGAAGTTCAAGAACTCACATATCAATTATTTATTTATATATAACAAAACACAGAATAAGGTTCACATCCCATGAATGAGGAAATGATGAATGAATACAGTTCAGTCATAACACATCCATTTCTTTTAGAAAATAACCAAATGTTCCGAACTGCTTTTTTCATTCAAAGAAATATTTCTGCTTTTGTAGTTCCTCCTTATCTATCTATATTTATATGTATGTATCAATACCCTGACACGAAATAGTGCTTTTTCACTCAAATGCAAAAAGGATATTGATTTTATGGAAGGGTGAGGGGTGTCTAATTGATATTGATTTGATGGGATGATGCGGGTGTCAAGTTGATGCTAGTTTGATGGGGTTTTTGTTGTTTGTTGTTGTTTTTTTTAATGTTTTTTTTTTTTTAATTTGTCTATTTTTTCGGTCCTAAACAACTATCAATGAACCTAGTCTTTTAAAAAACATACTAGACAGCTCAGTTGCTGAATTAAGCTCAATACTTAAATTTGATTTACATTTAATCACACAGACATTTGCGGATAAAGCTCTGGGCAAACTCGCCATCATCATCCCAGTGGCTGTCATGGTGTCCACGGTTGGAGCTGTCAATAACACGGTGTTCAGTGGAAGTAGGTCGGTAAACGTATGCGGTGTTCAGTGGAAGTAGGTCGGTTAACGTATGCAGTGTTCAGTGGAAGTAGGTCGGTAAACGTTTGCTGTGTTCAGTGGAAGTGGGTCAGTAAACGTAATGCAGTGTTCAGTGGAAGTAGGTCAGTAAACCCATGCAGTGTTCAGTGGAAGTAGGTCAGTAAGCGTATGCAGTGTTCGGTGGAGGTAGGTCAATAAGCGTACGCAGTGTCCAGTGGAAGTGGGTCATTAAGTGTATGTCTCAACGGACAAGTGTGTCTAATGCACTACGTCTGTACACCAAAGGAAAGTGACGAGAATTTGCTTCAGACCCTTTGAGTCTTCTGGTTGTAGAGCTAAAATTGGAAGTGAAATATTTTACAAGAAAATCTTACAAGACGGTTAACCTTCGAGTAATGAACTAGAACACGGAGCCTTTCAGGTCATTAAATATTTTTAAGAAAAGAAGAAGAAAAATAGATTATTTATAAATTCTTTTAGAAACAGGACATCTAACAAAACGAACACATTCTTGACCAGAATCACGTATTCGGCGGCAAGGGACGGGATCTTGCCAGATTTCCTCAACTACATCCAAGTGCGCCAATACACGCCGCTGGGGGCTATGATATTAACGGTAAACAGTTTAAATCGAAAATTTACGATCATACTTTACACATTGAAATAAAATTTAATGTAGATTAAATTGTTAAAATTTTACATCCAAAGCGCACAAAAATAAAAATATTTCATTTTTCATGTGTCTAAAATGTGGAATGTTAGTTTGATCAACATACAGTGAAATCGATTAGTTGCTGAAAACCAAAAAAAATGTGTGTAAATAAAACAATATAGGTTAAGCTTTAGTTATGGTTGCATAGAATACAAATTCAAACGTTTTGGCAAATCCCTTCATCAGTACAACAAAAAACATTCATGAATGAAAAAATTTAATTTATATATAAATCCTTTCTATTTCTATACCCGGTACCTAAAAAGGGAAAGAATAAATGGGCACAAGTCCCTAACAAAAACAAAGCTCAGAAGAGCGGCAGCAAAATGAACTCTGAATCAATTAGCACAGAAAGAGCGGCAAATTAACCAAAATTATTATCCTTAAAGGGGAAAGAAGTCATCTCCTCGGTCCCATGTAAAACATTAGTGTCTCCCTTCTGTTAAAATTGCTCAAATTCATGAATTCTTTCCATTCTTATTTCTAACAAAGTCCGATACTAAAACCAATGTTTCTTTGTTCTGGCAGGTTGTCATGACTATGATTCTGTTGGCCCCAGCAAACTTGGGGACCGTCATAAATTATCTCGGTTTTGTCGAAGCCTTCTTCAACTTCTGTGTTTATATTGCATTCTTCCGCTTTCGATTTCAGACGATGAAAGACGTGGAAAGGACGATAAAGGTAACATGCAACTATGTCAGTAATATCAGTAATATCTTAAGCAGTTCACGAAATAAAAAATTGTTTAAAAATTAACAACTAACTAAAAATTTCTCTAAAGAACACAATTCTTAACTAATAAATTTATAAAAGCGAAATCTTCTGTCAGAATACATCTAACAGAAAATTAAATACCAATGTCATTTCAGCTTATATATGATGAGATAATATATATATATATATAAACTGTGTGACGTCACATAGGATCTTTACCCCTCCCCCACCCCCCACCCCCCACCCTCGTCAAAAGCTGTCATACTTTCTTAGACACCTCCTCCTTCTCCCGAGAGTGACGTACTTTACAAAAGGTCCCTTAATTAATTTAACAATTACTGTAGCTCTTGTCAAGACATTTTAGTTTTTAAAGGAAATTTAATAAATATGATCAGTGCTATTTAACATTCGATACAGATATATTTCATATAGCTTAAATATTTATGAATATAATTTTCAAAAACTTAAATGTAATTGTGATGTTACAAGCATCTCGTGTGTAAAGAAATTTAATAAATAATTCAGGTAAGTCATTTTGAAGGGGACGCAACTGCATACTCTAAAAATGTCACGTTATTCAAAAGGCTTTGTCCCTTGCTAAACATTAATTTATTACCAGCAAGTGGGATTTGGTTGTTGCGTTCACGACTATTCCGTGTGCTCATTAACCACTGAAACTTAAATCATACCTCTAAGTAGGAGACTTTTCAAAAACATGCAATTGTGTGTTATTAATTTATTCCCTACCTATAATTATTAGCTTCTTTATTCATTTTTTTTTAATAATAGGAGAAGTAAGTATTTGAGTGCTGCACTTTATAGACGTGTATTCCGTAGTCACCATTCCCTGCCTCCACAATACCAATTTATCAACAAAAATACTAATTTACTCTCACAATACTAGTTTACAAACAAAAATGCCAGTTTACTATCACAATATCAATTTATCAGCAAAAATACTAATTTACTCTCACAATACTAGTTTACAAACAAAAATGCCAGTTTACTATCACAATATCAATTTATCAGCAAAAATACCAATTACTCTACAATATCAGTTTACCAACAAAAAAATTCCTGTTTACTCTCACAATACCAGTTTACTCCCACAATACCCTTTTACTCCCACAATACCAGTTTACTCCCACAATATCATTTTACCAATTTTAAAAAAAATTTGCCAATAGAAAAAGAGCTTAACAACAAAAAGACGAGTTTGCTCCTACAGTACCAGTTTACTCCCAAAATACCAGTTGACTCCCAAAATACCAGTTGACTCCCAAAATACCAGTTTACTCGCAAAATACCAGTTTACCACCAGTTTTATCAATGTTGTCATTCCTCTCAGGTTCCGCTGATCATCCCCGTCTTCATGCTACTAGTCAATCTCTACCTGTTTGTTGCCCCGCTGGTGATCAGCCCACAGTTGGAGTACGCCTATGTGGTGGCCGCCGTGCTCGGCTCATCTGTTCTACTTTATATACCATTTATTCACTTCAAACTTTCACTGCCTTACACTGGTGAGTAGGCATCATTTTATAAATGTATATATTCAGTATCATATTCAGATGAGGCCCTGCCAATCCATCTCTTCCCAACTTCTTATGGCAAAGACTCACTCTGACATTAGAAAGTTCTGAATAACTTTGAGCCAGGCTAGTGGAGGAATCTAGACCAAATCATGATAATTCTGGGTTCTACCTATGTATAATTTATATAGGTCTTCCTATACAAATATATAACTTAAACTATTTTAACAATTAATACCTTAGTGACTTACACAGGTTAAGACAATCCCCAAGACAATCCTCAAGACAATCCTCAAGACAATCCTCAAGACAATCCTCAAGACAATCCTCAAGACAATCTTCAAGACAATCCTCAAGACAATCCTCAAGACAATCATCAAGACAATCCTCAAGACAATCCTCAAGACAATCCCCAAGACAATCCCCAAGACAATCCTCAAGACAATCCTCAAGACAATCCTCAAGACAATCCTCAAGACAATCCTCAAGACAATCCTCAAGACAATCCTCAAGACAATCCCCAAGACAATCGGAAAACACATATTTATAAAGGAGCAACGAAACTAATTTTATGGCTGAGGGTCACAATCATGGCGCCCGCAGGTGGGGGGGAAGGGGTGCACTTGCACCCCCCTGGATTGATTGGATAAAAATTTTTTAGACAAAAAATTTATTAAAGTAAAGAGAAAAATAAAGAGAAAGTAACTAAGCTGATGTCCTGTCCGTTCGTTCACCATAAAAATACGCTACAGTAAATTAAAACTACATCAAAACATTACTAAAAATTTGTCCCCCCCCCCTGGAAAGTTAATCGATTTTTTTGCCCCCCCCCCTCTAGAAAGTTTTCTGCGGGCGCCCATGGTCACAATAACATGTGGAACTAAATAAAAATACGCTCCAGTAAAATAAAAATACATCAAAACATTACTTAAAATTTGTCCCCCCCCCCTGGAAAGTTAATCGATTTTTTTGCCCCCCCCCCCTCTAGAAAGTTTTCTGCGGGCGCCCATGGTCACAATAACATGTGGAACTATATTACAAGGGTCGTGGCATTAGGAAGGTTGAGAATCACTGCCTTAGTCCAAAATAAAATCATGTAATTTTTTATTTTTTTTATTTAAAATTCTAATTTGTTTTCTTTTTCTCCTAAAATATCTAATTTCTTTTCAATCATTTCCTATTGTAGTAAAAATGGATCTGTTATTCAAATAAGGAATGAATAACTTTATGAATAAAGTAAATCTAAAACATAAAAATTAAATAAACAATTAAGGAGAGTGCATTGTTTCCATGTTTGAAAAGACTTAAAAAATACCACTCTAAAATAATCTGTCAAAAGTAAATGTCGTTATATAATCAGTGTGGATTATATGAATTATTTAATAAGTTATATTAGACAATAAGTTTAATTGGTACTTTTACTGTACAGTTTCTGTTTGTACTCCTGACAATTGTATGATCCTTAAGTAGAGCTCCAAAGGCTGTTTTTATCATGTCATTTTTTTAAATATCCGTGTTTAACTTCCTTAATTATTTATAACATAATAAACATAATTTTTTAACTTCCTTAATTAACTATAACATACTAAACATAATTTTTTTAACTTCCTTAATTAATTATAACATGCTAAACATATTTTTTTTTCACAATTTTTTTGTTTGTTTCTTATTCATAATTTTTTAGTCAAATTATTCCAGATCACCTGGTCGCATGGTTTCAGATGCTATTTCAAGTGTGTCCACCAACAAAATCTGAAGCAGAATAAAAAAAAATGTATAAGTTTACATACACACAAAAATCATTTTCAATAAATTGCTGAGATATTATTTGTTTGCCTTTTTAAATGTGTACAATTGCAGGCATTTATGGAGACAGTCTAACCTTTTGAAAAGCTCTGCTTATCAAATAACGTTTAACGGTCCTTTTTTTATTTAGTTATGATGAGATGTGAGCCAAATTGATTGTAATATCATAAGTCACCGTTAAAGTTAAACTGTTTTGTTGGGTCCTGGGTCAACTAAAAAAGATAATGTTACCATAGAGTCAGTTTAAAAGTGTCAAAGTTTTCAAACCAGTTTTGACGCAATGCACCAAGTTTTATATCTCTAAAAAATTGGAAGGCTGAAATTTATCACCAAACCATCAGAAAAACTGCTGAATGTATTCAATATGATCTTTAAAAAAATAAGGTATTTTAAAATTTATGTGATGGCTTGTTTTATGTTCACAGAAAATGTCTTTGGTAAAGTCAAGTTTTTTTTTTTTATTTGAACTAGATTCTAGTTGGAAAGTAGTATTAACATTAAAAGAGTATCTACTTGGAGAGTAGAGATATTATTCATCTTAAGAGATTGTCTAATTGGAGATTATAGAATTATTAATATTAAGAGAGTGTCTAGCTGGAGAGTAGAGAATAATTAATTTTTAAGAGATTGTCTAGTTGATATTTTTCTTCTTCTTTATTTTGAGGGCCCACGATCAATGAATTGATCATTATGGCTCCTATATATTTATATCAAGTAGGCCTACAAATGTTTCACCTAGATATTAAAAACCAAAATCTTCTGGCGTATTCAGTATATCTTCTGTGTAAAAATACTCAAGTGATTAAATCCTTTTTTTTTTAAACAGATTTTTAAAGTTTTTAATAAGTAAACTCAATACATCAATGTGACAAAATTGCTAGACTTAGAAGAAATATAGTATAGAATTGTTAAAAAAAATACTTTAAAATCTTGTGGAGATAGAACACACTATGTTACTGGTGTATAGTAAAAACCTACTTTATCATCTTGAGAGCCAATGTTGATGGTCCTGGTACCTGGTACACTGGTCCAGCCCGATGGTGGACTGCTTGCCTGTGGCTGTGGTGAAGGAGTTGTTCATGAAACGTCTGAAGATGGAGCTCTGGCCTACGCCATATTCTCCATGCAGGATGACTTTGTAGCTAGGGACGCCTGTGGCCATCTTGAAAGATCTGAAGCAGAAAAACAAGGAAACTATTAAGCATGATGTCACAAATTGTTATAATCATTGGGAGGAACAATCTCCGAAATATGAGAACTTTGATAAACAATTCCAAAAAAGTCAAATGATACAACAATAAAATATACAGAAAGTATAATGAAGCCACAATAAAATATAAAGAAATTCTAATGAGACAACAATACAAGAGAGAGTAAGTCTAATGAGACAACAATACAAGAGAGAGTAAGTCTAATGACACAACAAAAGAAAAATACTGCTTCTTGTCACTATATTGTTAATGTCTAAGGTTCCGGTATATGGTATGTGTGTGTGTGAGAGAGAGCTGGTGTGTGTGTGTGAGCTGGTATATGTGTGTGATATGGTATGTGTGTGTGAACTGGTATTTGTATGTGATATGGTATGTGTGCGATATGGTATGTGTATGTGATATGGTAAGGTATGTGTGAGTGATATGGTATGAGTGTGTGATATGGTATGTGTGTGTGATATGGTATGTGTGTGTGATATGGTATGTGTGTGTATGTAAGCTGGTATGTCTGTGTGAGCTGGTATGTGTGTTTGTGAGCTGATATGTTTGTGTGATATGGTATATGTGTGTGATATGGTTTGTGTGCATGTAAGCTGGTATGTGTGTTTGAGCTTGTATCTGTGGGTGAGCTGGTATGTGTGTTTGTGAGCTTGTATGTGCGTGTGAGCTGGTATGTGTGTTTGTGAGCTGGTATGTGTGGGTGAGCTGGTATGTGTGTGTGAGCTGGTATGTGTGTTTGTGAGCCGGTATGTGTGTGTGAGCTGGTGTGTGTGTGTGAGCTGGTATGTGTTTGGGGCGGGCAAACCTGAAATATCACAAAATTATACAAAGAACTGTTCGACAAAAATTCGTTGTTCAGTTTTGTGAACTTTCAGGTTGTCCCCTGCAGTGTATGTTTTATTTCATATTTCTTCAACCGGAACGCATTCCTCCCCATATTGCTCTCTCAGGTCAAAAGAAAATTGTATCTCTTTATTCTGGATCATATCAGGCTAGAAGATGCCAGTTTCAGATGTAAATATCTTTGGTTTCGTTCAAAAAATACTTGTGCAAACGATTGTGTCATTCCGATTTCTTTGTGGTGTTTTTATGGAGAATCATTGCTTCACAGCCAGCACATAACCCCCCATTGACAATTTCTTTCAACTCCCAGTAGAGCATGCAGGCCATTGACAATTTCTTTCAACTCCCAGTTGAGCATGAAGGCCATTGACAATTTCTTTCAACTCCCAGTAGAGCATGCAGGCCATTGACAATTTCTTTCAACTCCCAGTAGAGCATGCAGGCCATTGACAATTTCTTTCAACTCCCAGTAGAGCATGCAGGCCATTGACAATTTCAACTGCCAGTAGAGCATGCAGGCCATTGACACTTTCTTTCAACTCCCAGTAGAGCATGCAGGCCATTGACAATTTCAACTGCCAGTGAAGCATCGGTCACTGACAATATTTTCAAAGCCTTCTGGTTTATTTCTATTTATCTTCTCTAAACTCGGTCCAATCAGGTTATAAGTCTTGGCGCAGGAAGAAATCATGATGTCATCCATTTGGTTCTACTGTGTCATTATGTGAACATGGACGACGTCACTGTCAAAGAGAAAAGAAAAAGAAAACGATAGGCAGTGAGTGGAGAGGGAGCTGTTAATGATATCAAGCCTTGGACAATCCCAACTTTGGTTCTAAAAATGATAAAATCACATAAATTATACACACTATTTACTTATTGGTTCTAGACCTATCTAAAATCTAGGTAGATTAGCCGATTAATCGGTCAGGAAAACTGATTACGAACTAATCGATAATCTGCCGTTTAATGATGTAACCCATTTTTTTTTTATAATTAAAGAAGAGCCAAAGGTATTTCTTTTTTTAAATTCATTGATTGATCCACTTCTTATGCAACATTCAATTATGATACGGTCGTGTGCTGAGATTGTCCATGTCATATCAGCCCACAAAGTTGATCTCTGAAGATACCATCTGATCAGTTTGTCGTTTATGCTTGAAATTAACCTCAAGGTAGGAAAGCGACTTCACACACACTTCAACACTGCCCAGAAAGATAACCTTAGGGGTTTCATTAAAAATGTTAGCGGTTCTAAAATAAGACTAAAAGAGTACCTTAAGTACCTAACAGAACACACTGACACGAACCATAAAATTAAAATTAATCATACAATTCAAAGCGGGGTGACCAGCCGGACATTTCTCTCGACACAATAGGTGTGGTGTCTTTTCTTTTTTTTTTTTTCTTTTTTTTTTCGTTTCTCGAGTTTTGTCTGGGCCTTTGGGAAATTCTTGACGTCTTACATGCAGTGGCATAACTTGCTGTTAGGGCAGGTGGACGACACCCTCCAAGGCGGATCCTTGACATAAAGTCATTTATGTTAATCCATTTTCCTCTCATGTGGAGGCGGGGCCTGTGCACTGATGTTAACGGTCCATGTGAGTGAGTTTGCCCNATTATTTTTATTTTTTTTTTTGGGGGGGGGGTGTTTGTTTTTTTTTTTGTGGGGAGGAGGGGAGGGGGGGTCATTTGATTACTTTGACGTATACATAAAGTTATTTGTTTCTCATCAATTATTTAAGTTTCATTGGATTCCGTTTTACTGGGCTAGTTTCAATAGTTCTTATATAACTACGAGAAGAGAACGGTGAGGTTAAAACGAAAGACGAAAATAACCCCGAGCCTCCACAAACTCGCCAAGTTTTACTTTAACAACCTAGATACTCGCGACGCGAAATAACTTTTTTTTACATAATTTTTACAAGACTCTCAAACCAGCTGCTGCTCTTAATGATGTTATGGAAACATTGAGTCCTTCAATATAAATGTCGTAAATGTCGTAATATGTGTGTTCAGAAGACTTAAGAAAAGCTCCACCAAGTGGGCGTACATTCTGGCCAGTTCGTTCCAGATGAAGGGTTTTTTTTGTTTTTGTTTTTTTTGCTTCAGAATGCCTCTCATTTTTGTTAAGACCAATGAATACAAAAATTGGATAAAATTAATTAGAACAGAAGATAATGAAGATTATTTTAGTTTTAACTTATTTCTTTTCATTGCCTTTTTTTTTAAACTTTAAAAAAAAATTGATTCAATTTCAAATAGAGCTATGCAATTACGGTGCAAGACGATAACTCGTTCTGCGGACAAGGCTGATTTTTTTTAAACTTTCTGTTAAATTGTGTTAATATTATGTTTAATAATTAAGAAGCTTTTTTTAATTTATATGGAATGAGAAGTAACCACCCACAGAACAAACGTATTTTAAGTACAGACTGAGAACCGCCGCCATCGTTTTGGTTGCATTTACTATAATTAGGGTCAAGTGACGAAGGTGTGAATATCTTACACTTTTAATAAGTGCACGGTCCCTTAGAGACTATATACAGGACTTACAGTAAGATAGATTAACACCGAACAACAAAGTATTCCCAGCATGTGTCACATATTTGTGTGACAGATACAGGAAAACAGTGTGCCACACAATGTACGTGTACCAGGCATCTGAAACAATATCTCTATAGGTTCACTTATTCATAGTTCAACAGTGTAGTAGTTCAACATTGTCGTATCTCAACATTGTCCTGGCTCAACATTGTCGTAGCTCAACATTGCATTCCTCACAGTTCAATGATCCAACATGTATGGCAAACCATGAATATAATCTGGCACACCTCTGTCACGGACTTGACATGGACCTTTCACGAATGTAGCGCGTGTGTCAAAAAGTTTATGGGCATTACCATTCATCTACGACAGACCAACCACATGACCGGTACATGAATTGTAGTACAACGATATGTCTCCATGCAATGTATTTGTCAATCCTCTTTTTGTCAGGGGTAAAGTGAAGCATCTCTCTCTCTTTAAATTCACAGAGCAATGGGAAACCATGGAAACAATGTAGCATCAACTAAAAAAGTATGTCACCATGGTACTCCTATCAAAAGTCGACTACTCCACACTCTCTGGACGGGACGATCTAGGGCCCAAGTATTTCACAGCATGTCTAGTCCATCAGTATAACCTATTCAAGTAAACAGATGACTACCACGGGTGTGCAATTCAACGTGGCTCCGTGCAACACAATTTTAACGGAAGACTGTTTTGATGTTGGTGTGATCGCAAAGTGAGGTAAGTAATGTTGCGTGTTTATTACAGTGCATCGGCCAACACACAATCTGTTGCCTCAAATGTTTAGACTTGTTTCAGGGTATATTTAACACAATGATTCCCACCCCTCCAAAAAATAACCCCAGTGTTTCGCTTTCAGCTCTAGTTTTTGAGACATTGAAACTATTTCATTTTTAAACATAAAAACTCACCCAAAGATGTTTGATTTTTTAAAATATTAATTTATCTTTTCTAAGACTAGAGATGGCGGTATTTTTTTCAACCTGAGGATTGACTGATTGGCACCAAGTAACCGTTACATGTTTGTTGTTTTTTTCAAACTCATTACAAACATGTTTAAAATAAAATCTCTATGCAGCTGTATGAGCACATCAGGCTGGAAAGCTTTAGAGATAGTATATGAGGATCACTTTTGGATAGCTGAATATTTTTCTCATAAATATTTAATTGAAGAGAAACAAAGACGATTTTTCCCTTGACCTTATATATTTTATTGCATTGCATATCATGACGTGGAAGTAGACAAATGTCTTGATTCACCTACAAAATGCTGGTCATATATTTCTACATGTATGTCCAGTAGAGACCGACCGAAAATGATTTTCTGATTTCGGCCGAAGCCGAAAAGAGGCCGAAAGTTTAAAATGACTTTCGGCCGAAACCGAAAATAGGCCGACATTTTAAAAAGGACTTTCGGCCGAAACCGAAGCCGAAACCGAAAATGAAATATTTAGATATTTTGAAATCCGTTCCTGCATACAATCTGCATACATCGAAAATTATTTTTATAAAAAATGAGATAATCGTGAATATTAATAAATAAACTTCCAATATAACATCTTGTTGTTAAAGATCTTTTAGTTTGTTCTTAAAGATCGTTTAGTTTGTTGTTAAAGATCGTTCAGTTTTTTGCTAATGATCGCTTTATTTATTCTTAAAGATTGGTTAGTTTTTTTCAAAAAAGATCGCTAAGTTTTTTCTTAAAGATCGCTAAGTTTGTGTTATTAAAAGATCGTTTTTTTTTCATAAATATCGCTAAGTTTGTTCTTAAAGATCATTTAGTTTGTTTGTATAGATCTTTTAGTTTGTTATTAAAAATCATTTAGTTTTTTTCTTAAAGATCGCTTATTTTGTGTTAAAGATCGCTTAGTTTTTCATAAATATCGCTAAGTTTGTTCTTATAGATAATTGATTTTGTTCCTTAAGATCGATTAGTTTGTTCCTAAAATCTTTTAGTTTGTTCCTAAAGAACATTTAGTTTTCCGTTATAGATCACTTAGTTTATTTTTATAAACCATTTAGTTTACTATTAAAGATAATTTGTTTTGTTCTTAAAGATCAATTAGTTATTAATTAAAGATCACTTAGATTGTTCTTAAAGATCGTTTAGTGTGTTCTTAAATGTCGCTTAGTTTGTTATTAAATATTGTTTAGTTTGTTTTCAAACATCGCTTAAGCTGTTCTTAAAGATCACTTTATTTATTTTTAAAGATCCCTTTGTTTGTTTTTAAAGATCGTTTAGTTTGTTCTTAAATGTCGCTTAGTTTGTTGCTTTTGCTGAGAATTAGATGACCGAATACCTCAGTCACTTTCGGCCAGATGGCCAGTCAATTTCGGCCGAAACCGAAAAAAACCCGAAAGTTAACTTTTCTCTTTCGGCCGAAACCGAAATTAATCCGAAAGTTAACTTTCAGTTTCGGCTGAAACCGAAACTTGGCCGAAAGTGATAAAATGGACACTTTTGGCACCGAAGCCGAAGCCGAAATTCGGTCGGTCTCTAATGTCCAGTTTAAATGATTTATTTGTTATGATACCACGATACAACCCAATTGGCCTTTTATAGAGAACTATTCTTTCAAAAAATAAATTCAATTATATCTTTAAAAGCTAGATCGATTCTCGAAATCATCGCCCTAAATAAGACTACGACTCAAGACAACACTAGGACTCGAGACAACACTAGGGCTCAAGACAACAAGAAATTGTATTATTGTATATGTGTAATTACCTGGTATTGTAATTAACTTTTTGCAGCCAAAAAAAAAATATTTGTGTAGCTAATTGAGCCCAACGGTTGTAGTGAAGCCGTAACAGGTAAGTGGCGGTATTTACTTTATGGCTTGATATGTGTCTGCAGAAAGTTGATTTGGGGGGGGGGGATGTCAGCCCCGGTTTTAAGATTTTTTTTTGGTACGGCTTTTTCGGTCATCCTCTAAAAGGATTTTGTATTTTGTTCAGATTTTAGAAGGATACAAGCCATCACAAACAAAATATATTTTCTCACTTTTCTTAATATTTGATGAAAATAAGGTTATGGTGTAGTGCGTAGGGTGTAGTTGTGTGTAGGGCGTAGTGGTGTGTAGGGTGTAGTGGTGTGTAGTGTGTTCGGTGACCAACCAATTTTCTGTGAATCAAGTTTGGGGAAAATACTAAAAAATGCTATAATCAAGTAATACAAGCCAAATACTTTTCCCTTGACAACACTGCTAATATTTCTTATAAGGAATAAACTAACAGTAAGAAATTTAAATTATTTGTGTTAACGTTTTGAAACTGTTGAGAATGTATTCACTGTGTTCTATACTCGGTCATTGTATAAGATATTTTACACATTATAGGTGGCTACGTCTGGGCGTGTGGTGGAACTCAAGGGGAGAAACTGTGTGTGTTGTTACAAATAAAGGATGAATACAAAAATTATGGTTTCCAGGTCAGTTTAAACATTAAAAATCTTGAAGAGGGGCCAATCGCCAACACACCCCCATCAAAACAAAGGCATTTTTTTTCCATTTTTTAAAATTAATAAACATGAATCCTCCAGAGATCTAAGAATGTTTTTTTTTTTTTAATGTGTTTTTATTCAAGCAAAACTCAATCAGCCAATGTATCATGTGCACCGTGTGCTAGCGTTCATATTTGTTGCTACCCGCACCCACTGAGATCAAACCATTGCACGTCATTGCCAAAATGTTGAACTACGACCATCCTGAGAAGTCATTAATTATTAAATGGTGCTTTTGGGAGTGGATAAGATTATTATGTTTGAAAATTGAACACATGTTTTCTACATTTGTTTGTTTAGTATTTAGTAATCTAAAGGAAGAGACTTATAAATCACGATTAACATCCAATCCCACATCGTTTGGGGTACAGGCAATAATTTTATGATTTTTTTTCAGTTTTCCAATAGATGTTCGTCATGGCTTTTTCGGATATTTGAATAGATTTAGACTACTACAATGATTAACTAAATGCTATAAAACTCAGATTATTGGTTGTTCAGTTTGACTCTAGGTGCTGAATGTTGACCTCCACTTGCTGTCATTAGTCTGACTGTGCTTGAAGAGAATGGTGGCTGCTAAGGAGCTCACGATTGAGTCAGAGAAGGTGGAACTCAAGAGAGAGTTGGGGTTGGTCGGAGCCTCTTCTGTGGTCATTGGAACAATTATAGGTAGCCTTTGGGAAGACACCAACGTTAGACATTTCTGAGACTAGTATTTAAAATTGTAAATTTAAGAATATAAACAATGGAGCTGTAACATTGGTGAGAATGTGAATCTCTCATAGGAGATTCTGGTCATTTAAAAAGCCTATAATATAGGGAATGTTAGATGTCAATATTTCTTAAACAGCGAATTAAATATGTAACATTCATTCCAAAAAAAAATAATAATATTGATAGTTTATTTGTTTAGTTCTTTTTTTTCTTTTTTTTGCTTGTTTGTTGTTGTTTCGGTTTTTGTCGCATTATATTGATAATCCATGTTAAAATTTACCTTGTCACGAATATGACTGTCACCTTCTCAACAGGCTCCGGTATATTTATCTCCCCTAAGGGCGTGCTAGAGAACACGGGATCTGTGGCACTCAGTCTTATTGTTTGGTTTATATCAGGAGTTATCGCACTTGGAGGTAAGATTCAATGTGGATTTATATCGAAAAATGTAAATAAAGAATTGTTTATTAGTAATAAGTAATAAGAAACAAAAGAAAACAACAACAAAAAAAAAACCACCTGTTTAAATAATTAAATCCAGGGCTCGAGGTCTGCACGAACGCATGGGAACGGCGTTCCTGTATCTTTTTCCACACCATTGAATTTGCTACGAAATTAATATTAAAAAATAATTATTTTTCGGGGGGGGGGGGGGTGTTTTCTGCGAGTGCCCACAATTTATTTCTTAGGACGACCCCTTTGATTAAATCAATAAAAGTTCCTGTATCTTTTTCCACACCATTGAATTTGCTACGAAATTAATATTAAAAAATAATTATTTTTCGGGGGGGGGGGGTTGTCTTCTGCGAGTGCCCACAATTTATTTCTTAGGACGACCCCTTTGATTAAATCAATAAATAACTCTTTTCATCGGACTTTTAACATGTAACATGAGGTCCTAACATTAACAAGGACTTATATGTATCTAGAAATTTGACTCATATACAGACAATCGTATTATTTATGCCCCCCTCCCCCGGGCCTCACACCTTATTGTTATTTTCACATTTGGTCTATGTTTCACTAATTATTTTCTCAGGTGCCATGTGTTATGCTGAACTAGCGACAACCATTCGTAAATCAGGGGGCGCTTACACCTATATCCAGATGGGTTTGGGCAATTTCATGGCATTCGTGTACGCCATTCAGGTATTCTCTCATTAGTGTACGCCATTCAGGTATCCTCTCATTCGTGTACGTCATTCAGGTATTCTCTCATTCTTGTACAATAATGCTATTGTCTTATTATTGTAATTTTATTTGTCGTGCATTTGTCATCTCTAATTTTATTTCCTTCAGGTATTGTTTTATTCTTTTATAAGTTCTTAACCCACTGTCTCTTGTGTATTGATTTACGAACAGAGATTTGGACATACTTGGAACGTGTCATAGACAAAGTGATGTTTTATTAGTTATCAATTAACAGTTCAATCACGGTATTGTATAGATAAAGAAGCCAATACTAATTTAACTCACCTACATTTTTTATACCAGAGCTTAAGGAAACAGATAATGTCATACATCAGAGAGTGTCAACTGTTTGTGTTCGCCAGATGCTAACAAATTTGTTGCACTGTTATTTCAGACGATTTTTATCGTCATTCCCGGTGTGGTCATCATCACCTTGTTGACCTTCGCCAAGTACCTCGTCTCCATGCTACCTTTGTGTGGCTCACCTGCTTACCTGGAGAAGTTCATTGTTGCCTTGGTTACAGGTCAGTTTTAAATAGTCCACACAAAAAAATCTAAACATGACAAGCTTTCGCCTTTAAAATTGGTTAAAAATTTTGTGTACGTTGCTTAAAAGAGAGGGTTACACAAAGAGAGGGAGAATCGGGGACAGTAGCGATGGGATTGGAACCCTCTTTGAGAAGTTCTGTTCGGAATCGGTCGTCAGAATGGTTCGGTTTGGATTCCGTTTGATTGACATCTATAGTAGACATATATTTATATATTTAGAGTATCTTCGGTTAGTGGGGGNGGGGGGGGGCGAAGTGAGAGAGAGGGGGATTCATAAAAATTCATTGATTCCTTGAAATAAGTTTCTCATTATTTGAAATGATAACTTGATGTATTTTACTTATTTTAAGCTGATTTTCTTCACCCCCAACCCCACCCCCCCCCCCCAAAAAAAAATCTACCCAGTGAGTATCATTATAGTCAACTGCTACAGCACGCGGCTGACGGCCAGGTTCACCATCCTGACGACTTTTGGCAAGTTATCTGCTCTTGTAGCCATCATTATCGGAGGAATTATCGCCCTTTCCCAAGGGACGACCAGTGAGCTGGGCACAGGGTTTGAGGGGACCTCCAACGATCCTTCGTCCTTGGCCTTGGCTCTCTACAGCGCGTGGTGGGCCACCAGTGGGGGGTGAGTTTGGTTGCTTCTTTGTTTTCTTAAACTTTGAAACATGAAAAATTGATGGGAAGTTTTTAAGCCGTTGATATTTTTAAACCAATGAAAAAAACAATACCTTAAATTGTATTTATGAATAGCCATCAGCAACTTTATTTAGCAGAAGTCGTTTCCAAATTGACCCCGGGTTTTAAACATGTTTTTCTTTCTTTCTTTCTGTATTGTTTTATATTATTTGTTTTTTTCACAAATAACACTTTAATTAATAATGTTTTCCAAATCACACAGTGAGAATCTAGCGATATTAGTCGAAGAAGTCAAAAACCCCAAAAAGTAAGTACGGAAACTGATTTTGGTCATTAAAACAAAAATTAACCTGTGAAAAAAATAATAATAATAAAATATAAAAAAATAGCATTTTAAAGTGATTGTATGATTGTGTATCAGCTTATATAACACAAGTAATTGATTCTTTTTTCCATCATAAGGTGTCCTCCATTATCAAAAAAAAAAAAGATAAATGCGCCACGGTACAAAAGCTTCATTGTGAATGTTGACAGCATTTTAACATTCTCAAAATTACTGTATGTTCTTAAATAACAGTATATGTGCATTTAGAAGGAGCAAAAAAAAAAACGTAAGTTCCAATGTTTTTCTTTCCTTTCAGGACCATTCCCAGGTCTTTCATTCTTGGACTGGTCATCGTCATTATAGTCTACCTCCTGGCCAACATCTCCTACCTGGCCGTCTTGAGCAGGGCGGAGATGCTTAGTTCTGAAGCTGTCGCTGTTGTGAGTGATAGCTCACGATAGAAAAGCTGCTACGGTTTTGTCAGGAGATGCTTTAAATTAACGATTAGTCCAAGGGTACACCTCGTCAGTAAACTGTAACCTTTCTTTCTATACTGATATCACTGTTACTGTTGTTATAAGTTGTTATGACCAGAGCGGACACCTCGATGAATATCAATTAGGGGGTTAACCAATATTCCCTGTAAGGTTTGCTGGTTCGTATGCAAAATCATACAATTGTGAGGAAAGTTTTACAGCATCGATTTTTTTTGTGCAAAATTTTACAGCCCACAAATACAAACACACACTTGCATGGAAATTTGCTGCGCATATACTCAAAACTAATGCGCGACGTCTGTGAGATAGATGCGTGGCTGCGCAGCCGCGCAGCTTAAAGGGAACATTGGGGTTAACTACTAACTATTTCTTACAACAGTTATAATACGAAATCCAAGAATTCACATATCACTCATTTATTTAAATATTGATTGATTGGATATATATATATATGTATATATAGTGCTGGTATCCATGCTACTTTAGCATGCTCACTGCATGTATCACTACACAGTTTTAGGTTCACATCTGATGAATAATAGAATGATGATTAAATACAGCTCAATCGTAATACATTCATTTCTTTTACAAAATCAAATGAGACCAAATCTTGACAACTGCTTCTTCTTTCAATAAAATAGGGCTGCTCTTGTAATTCCTCCAAATCTCTTTTTATATCTATGTATCGCTACTCTGACACGAAATAGTTCTTTTCACTCAACTGTACCTTTACCTAGCCTTTTAAACACTATACTTGACAGCTCAGTTGCTGAATTAAGCTCAATATTTAAATGTATTTTATATTTAATCACGCAGACATTTGCGGATAAAGCTCTGGGTAAACTCGCCATCATCATCCCAGTGGCCGTCATGGTGTCCACGGTTGGGGCTGTCAATAACACGGTGTTCAGTGGAAGTAGGTCAGTAAACGTATGCGGTGTTCAGTGGAAGTAGGCCATTAAGAGTATGTCTCAACAGACAAGTGTGTCTACGTCTGAACACCAAGCGGCGGTGACACGAGCTTGTTTCAGACCGTTTGAGTCTTCTGGTTGTGGGGCTGAAAACGGAAGTGAAATATTTTCCAAGAAAATCTTACAAGAGGGTTAACCTTCCAGTAATAAACCAGAGCACAAGTCTTTTCATGCCTGTAAATAGTTAGGAATTTTTTTTTAAAAATCAATTGTTGATAAATTCTTTCAGAAATATTGAACATCAACAAAAAAAATAATTAAAAATACTTTAATTCTTTACCAGGGTCACGTATTCGGCGGCAAGGGACGGGATCTTGCCAGATTTCCTCAACTACATCCAAATACGCCAATACACACCATTGGGGGCTATGATATTAACGGTAAACATTTAAAATCGACAATGTTGCGATGATACTTTATCATTGAACCAAAAAAAATTTAACGTGGATTAAAATGTTAAAATTTTACATCCAAATCAAACGAAAAATAAAAAATACTTTGTTTAAAAAGGGGAATGTTAATTTGATCCACGTACAGTGAATATATATTAGACCTATGTGACCGAGGCAAAAACGATGTGTGTAAATAAAATAGTTTAAGTTAAGTTTTAGTTATGGCTACATATAATACGCATTCAAAAGTTTTGGGGCCTTCAGTAGTGCAGCAACAACAACAAAAACCATTCATTAAGTAAACATTAATATATAAAAAGGGAAAGAATAAATGGGCACAAGTCCCTAACAAAAACAAAGCTCAGATGAGCGACAACAAAATGAAATCTGAGTCAGTTAGCACAGAAAGAGCGACATGTACTACCAAAATTATTATCTTTAAAGGGGAAAGAAGTCAATTAACTCCTTATTCCCACGTAAAACATTAGTGTGTCCCTTCTGTTAAAATTTCTCAAATTTTTGGAATTAATTCCATTCTTAAATTTCTAACAATGTCCGTTGGTAAAAACCAATGTTTCTTTCCTGGCAGGTTGTCATGTCCGTGATTCTGTTGGCCCCAGCAGACGTGGAAACCGTCATCAATTACCTCGGTTTTCTCGAAGCCTTCTTCAGCGTCTGTGTTTATATTGCATTCTTCCGCTTTCGATTTCAGACGATGAAGGACGTTGAACGGACGATAAAGGTGACATGCAATCATATTAGCTCAGCTAAGATGGTAGGGGGTTGTGTGTCATATTTCACACGTCATTACAATATATTGCCGTTATAATTGTTTTATTTTTTTTTTGCTATAAGCTTGAAGTGCTACGCTGTTTTTGAACAAGTTTTACCCTTCCCTACCCCGGGTTTTACCCTTCCCTACCCCGGGTTTTACCCTTCCCTACCCCGGGTTTTACCCTTCCCTACCCCGGGTTTTACCCTTCCCTACCCCTGTCATAATCTGTCTTTGATATCAGGACACCCCGCACTTTTTTTTTTAATTACGTCATGCTTTCGAAATAAACAATTGATAAAAAATGAACAACTAATTAAACCTTAATATAAAACACATTTACCAGTACTGTCAAACTATTAAATTTATGAAAGTGAAACCTTCTGTCAGAATAGATCTATCACAACAGAAAGTTAAATATCATTGTCATTTTGAAGCTTTATATTATGTATGTTAAAAAAATGTATTATATAAACTGTGTGACGTCACACAGAATCTTTACCCCTCCCCACTCCCCCCTTGTCCAAAGCCGTCAAACTTTCTTAGACCCCCTTCCTCTCCTGAGCAAGACATCCCTTTATGTAAGGCCCCTTAATAACAATTAATATATATCTCGTTAAGACGTTTCATTTTTTTATAGGAAATTTAATTAATAATGATCAGTGCTTTTTTTTTTTCATTTCATACAGATGTATTTTATATAGTTTAAACATTTATGAAAATAATTTTCGAAAACGTAGATATAACTGTGACATTACGTGCATCTCGTGTGTAAAGAATTTTAAGTTAATTCAGTTAGGGAATTTAGAAGGGGACAAAATAGCATGTTCTGAAAATGCCACGTTATTCAAAAGGTTGTCTCCCTTGATAAACATTTTTTAACTACCGGTACTGTTGCGTGTGTTCATTAATCCACTGAAAATATGATAATATCTCTTAACATTTTTATGCTGTTAAGCTATTCCCTACCTACCTTAAGCTTCTTTATTCTTTTTTTTTTTAATTATTTTAGGAGAAGGAAATATTAGAGTAGGGGCCCTTTATAGTAGGTTTTTCCTAGTCACCTTTTCCTGCCTCCACAATATCAGTTTACCAACAAAAATATCAGTTTACCAACAAAAATATCAGTTTACTAACGAAAATATCAGTTTACTCCAACAATAGTTTAAATCAACAATATCAGTTTACTCCCACCACAATACCAGTTTACTCCCACCACAATACCAGTTTACCCCCACCACAATACCAGTTTACTCCCACCACAATACCTGTTTACTCCCACCACAATACCTGTTTACTCCCACCACAATACCAGTTTACTTCAACAGTACCAGTTTAATTCAACAATATCTGTTTGCTCCCAAAATATTAGTTTACTAACTAAAATACCAGTCTACCAACAAAAATACCAGTTTACTCCCAAAATACCCGTTTACTCCCAAAATACCTGTTTCACCAGTTTCACCAATGTTGTCCTTTCCTCTCAGGCTCCACTGATCATCCCTATCTTCATGTTACTTGTCAATCTCTACCTGTTTGTTGCCCCGCTGGTGATCAGCCCAGAGTTGGAGTACGCCTATGTGGTGGCCGCTGTGCTCGGCTCATCTGTTCTACTTTATATACCATTCATTCACTTCAATCTTTCACTGCCTTACACTGGTGAGTAGGCATCATTTTATATATTTATTTAAGATTGAGATGGGGCACCTGCCCTTACCCATCTCTTACCAACCCTGTCATTCTATTTTTAACATCTCCTAAGGCAAATGGAGACTCAGACTGACATTAGAATATCATTATACAGGCCTTCCTTTACAAACATAATCTCTTATAAATATTTTGCTTGTGGCGTGACTGCTTCCGTTTCTGGATAGCGCGCAAAATATAATTCCCGATACTAAATGGTTTTTGTTTTAATAACGTAACTGCGTTTGGTGCGTACTATTTTCTTTTCGGAAAATATATATGTCTCAATTTAAGTATGTTGTAAAACATATTCGGTTTAAAAATGGTTGGGACATCAGAATATAAATTTAATATAGTTTATGGGCGTGAAATAAAAAGTGTGCAGTGACGTATCATGGGGGGAAGGGTGTAGCGAAAATTGGGATTCTTAAATTTGCGTTACTGGAGTTCATGTTTTTTCAAGTAACTTCAATGGATGGGAAGGTCACGCATTGCTATCATCAATGTTGCGAGCTATAACTAGTAATAAATATTTTAACAAGTAACACCTTAGTCCAAATAAAATCTTTTAAAAAAAGTGTTTTTTTTTCATTTTAAAATATTCTAATATTTAACACTTTATTTAACATTATATTTCTTTTCAATCTTTTCCTACTGTTTATTATAGTCAAAATTCATTTTTTATTCAAATAGGTAATGAAAAACTTTATGAATAAAGTCAAACTAAAACATAAAATGAAAGAACCAGTAATGGAGAGTGCACTGTCTCCATGTTTGATTTAACTTTAAAAATATCACTCTAATTAATAAAGTGAATTTGGTTAAATAATCAGTGTGGATGGTATAAATTTGTAAATAGTTATATTGCAGAATTGGTTTAATTGGTACTTTTGATTTAACAGTTACAGTTTATACTCCTGACAATTGTAAGATCCTTAAATATAGATCCAAAGGCTGTTTTCATTTATGCCATTTATAATAATATTATTTGTATTTTTAAAACTGCCTTAATCAACTATAACATGCTATACATAACTTTTATTTCTTAAAGTTTTTTTTCTTATTCATGATGTTTTTGCTTGAATTATTCCAGATCACCTGGTCGCATGGTTTCAGCTGCTATTTCAAGTGTGTCCACCAACAACATTGGAAGCAGAATAAAAAATGTGTCATAAGTTTACCCAAAGACAAAATAACTAATTAAAAAGGCTGCATCTATAGGTATCCGGGTACCTATAACCGCCAATGACTATTCACACACAGAGATTAAATGGCTTCAGAGCCGGGTGTAATAACAATAATAGTATGAGAATTATTTTTTTTTATTGTTTTTTCTCCTTGTTAATTCGTATATTCATAGTTTTATTCTTTTTAGTTGTTTTTTTTTATTTTTGCTTTGTTAATTTCTCTTAGGACGGGTAGATTTTTTTTCTTTTTTATTTTCTTTTTTAGTTTAAGCCCTTTTGTAGATTTTTCTTTTTTTTTTAAAATCTAGTAATGAAGATGATTTAGATACATTTTTTGTTTTCATTTGAATTTTAGAAAAGTAATAATATTAATTTAATTATTAAAATTAAATCCTTTATTTAAGATTATTTATGTGTATTGTTTAAGTTAAAAGATTTAATCACACAGTACTTTATGAATTAATTAGGTATTCTAAATAATGAAAATTTCATT